>QNGE01001693.1:0-108598 GCA_008508345.1 Paragonimus westermani
TGGTGGTGGTGGTGCTTATCTGGATGTTGATGATGATGATGATGATTATCATGAGCTTTACACCAGCGATGGGCTTTGTTACTTGACTACCCTACGACCTGGGGACGAAATATAGGCCCTAGTTTATGAGTGAGAGGGAGTAGGTATAGGACCTTATTTTCAACACAAGCTTTGAATCTTAACTCGGTCGTGTAATCTTGTAGTGCCCACATCTTACAAACAAATGACCTAGTTGTACTGAAAATGAGGTTTTATGCACTATGCGACCTCCCCGCTGTTTCCATTTCCCCGTTTCGGTTATGACCACTACATTGTGCCAATTCAGTTGAACATTGGTTGTGTTCTGGATACTGAACCTGATTAACTGCTACCTCTGCTAACATCTCAAACCAGGGGCCATTTGAGTTACCAAGACCCAACCTGGGGAACAAACCTTATTGACGGCGGCTAACCAATTCGTAATCTTTTTCGTTTACTGTGCTAAGTCATCATTTATCCATCTTACATCAGTCTATTAGGACATGGCCATAGATTGTTCGATGTGGCAGACGATTAGTTGTACGTGACTCAGCCGACTGAGTTGTGCGTTAGGTCCGTCAAATGTTAGTACTGGACTCATAATCGTGAATTATAACCTCGTCTACCTCAACCGCTTCCGTCTGCGTAGATGGAAGTGAGCTGCTCCCGAGTATCTGGTTAATGCATGAGCCACATGAGTGCACACATGTTGTGATGTCGAGGCTGAAAACTCGACTTGTTTCCTTTACCTAGGCTTATTCTAGACGTATTCACGAAAAATGGAATTATGCATATTTTTCGTATACTTTGGAAGAGGGACTGTTGGAAATGAAGTAGAGCCTCGTGTACTCGGGGTTTGAAAAGTCTTCATCAATGTAGGCTATCTTCGGCGAAATTCAGATATTGTGTGTATGGGTGTGGCTAACCAGCATCGGCCGGCTGGACAGAAAGGCTCCACTGGCGCACCTCCCGTTCTTATTCCTTCAGGTTTACACTAGATATGTGGTGTGTTGGTGGAACTGCATTTGGTGCAGCGCAAGCTAATTGCAGTGATGGATAAGCGCAGGCGTCCTTTCGCTTCCGCCACTGTTACAGGCTAATCCGAATAAGATGCCGCCAACCATGTGTGTGTAAGGCCTTCGCGTCGGAAGCATCAGAGTTTGGATTGGAAATCAACACAGGTAAGACGTTTTCGTTCTTCCAGCCTTCTCCTGGTGGAGGTGCTGCTTGTGTACCACAACCCGANTTTTTTAATAGCTGAACTCTAATCGTTGAAATTCACTCTAAGTTTATGCGAACTCTTAACAATCGATGACAGACCCATTGCTGACTTCACATGGTCCTGGAACACGACTTCAAAGCAAGACTTAACTACCACAATTCTCCAACGTCAATGGAAAAAGTTCCCGTAGATGACTGATTCACACAATGTTTGGAGCTTATATTCACAATTATTTTGTCACGAGAACAAATCGACAATGGATTGAATGAGACATCAGGCAAATCAAAATCTGTAAGGCAAGAAAGTACACACTCTAATGGCTGAAAACATGGTACCTTTGAAAACTGGAATAAAACAAGCGTCTATCTTCTTCTACACAATCATCCGTTTATAAGATCTTAGGTAGTATGTGGTTTGCAGAAAGTATCCTGATGCTACTTCAGCCGATCAGGAAGTGCGGGTGCAACTGTGGGATACGTGGTTAATTAAGCCTAAATCAGCGTATGTGCAGAGTCGGCCAACTTGAAATAGTCTCTAGTCCGCTGACTAGGTACAGTCTGTTTGTTAACTGGGTTTGCACAGCAGTCTACTCAGTAACATTCTTTTAAGTTTATGAATTACTTTGAAAGTGTTATTGACTGGATTTTTGGGATTTGTATAGTGATAGAATTAACACCACTCTCGTTTGATTGTTTACTTCACCATCTTTTAAGATTGTTAATACAATGAATTAATTACGAGCGAAGTAATCACAGAAATGGGGATTTCCGCCAGTGTTTGGAAGCCCAGCATTCCTGATCGACGTCCAAAGCCTATGTTTGCCCGAAATCATGCAACCTACTGCTATAATTAATCACACGTGCCTCCCGATGAACTCAGTGTTCACCTGTTGTTTTCGATGGTTCATGGTATCCGCATACTAAATAGCCTGTCATTCGTTAGTTCCCGAAGAAATCGCTCACGTTGCAATGAACATTTCGATAACCATACACTAATCACTTCATCTAACTCAACTTGCTCCTGTTGTTCCGATTTCCGAACTCAAAGCACAACCAGTTAGGTGACCAAATCAACTCCTACTCATTTCTTTCTCACTTATTATTTAGTGTTTTTACGAAGTAAAATTATCTCCACTACACACATTTTGCGTACAACAACGACTCCTTATAATTGCTATTGACTTTGTACTACTGTGTACCACCTTGATATTCAACTCTCAGTAACTTAAGTACACTATGTTTCATTTGCGAAACGTATGGGTATAGTGGTGCACAAAAATCACTGAGTGGCTTCTAGAGCTCAACCCACACGGATCCTATACACTATGTGCTCGTGAACGAAACAGAATACCCAAACCGGCTGGCTTTGGCTAGCCGGTTTCCACAGGACACGAAGAAAGATACGCATCTTACACTCAATCCGCCGAGCCTTTACGTAATGTAACTGCTCTCCACTCTTTACCGCCAAGGTCACTTTGCAGAATCACATTCATTCCTCAACTAATCAAATTTCACATGAACCCTCTGAAACACTGGAAACCCTAGTCACCTGTGCTGCATAAAGCTGGTCAAAAAGGGATTACGTAACAAGTGAGAACGTGCTCTGAACAATGTTTTTGCTTCGAAACGAATTAGACTTCCATACAAGACGGTAACTGTGGGCTATAGCAGTATGAATCTGGGTTATTTTTGCCTTGAAAGATTTGTACTTATAACGAATGTTTTTTACTGCAAGTTTTCGTAGTTGAAACAACTGATGATGTAATCCATAAAGAGCAACGCACTTTTCACAGTTGACCAAATGAGAACTCGTGCATGCGCACAATCTCTGTCACCTAACAGCAATTTGGTCCAACTTGAATATTACTCATGCTTGGGTGCCATCTTTGTATTCAGATGGACTTTCCAGCCGGCCAGAAAGCCTACCCGAATTCTATGGCTGCAGTCAAGTGTGAGCGTTGTTCTTCTACCTAAACTTAACCAGCGCCCCAACTACTCATCGGTGATCCATTCGTTCGTTGTACCGTTGACCATTCAGTCTCAATGTTTACACCTTCATTCAAATCTCTGTTTCAAAATCCTGACACACCGATCTGCTTTCCACGTTGCAATCAATGGCCAACTTGTGGCTGTGAGTGGTCAACGTGCGGAGCTCGATGGGACTGTGCTTCGCCGAGTAAACACGGTTGCTTCGCTAAGTGGACGACATCCTGCAAATAGTTACGTAGTTGCTCCATACTGAGACATGAGCAGCACGAACGGAAATTGCTTCACTACTACTTGGCTGCTTAATCATTCACCAAGCGCACACGAAGTGCAGCGGTTTTCGAGTGTTCGTAGTGCTTCTTACATATTAGGTCCTCGCCAGTTAGCAGATACCAACCTCCAATGTTTAATAGAAATGTCCAAGATTGCTCATCAATAGATGCCTATTCGCCCGTTGGGGTGTAAAATGCTTTCGCATACTTGATTTAGAGTACAGCGTTAACCGTTACCTTCATTTTCGACTCTGATTCACACCTGTGAGTACTATGGGTGGGACCGCCGTTGTTCATGACAATAGTCTTTGAAGCGGTAGACTAATAAACGGGTACAAATGCATGGGAAAAACACGAAAGAACAATACAGCGGAGACTAGTGAGAGTGTGAAAGAATCAACAGTCATATAAACACAGGTTTACCGCTGACTGCGACACACTGCCATGGTAATGAACGTTTCCAACCGACGGTGCGGATGATCCTGAACTCACCAACCGAGATGGCACTCACCAGGCTTTTTCGGCGTGGCAGTTAAATCCTTTATAGCTCATGACCACGTTATCGTCTGGTTGTCTTGCAGTTTCACCCAACCAGCAGCCGCAGCTACGCTGAAGACTGTGCGATACGACAGTTGCTTCGTGGGCACTCGGACTCCGTGACCCAATCAGTGAAGACTGTGTATGTTCATTACGTTGGTCATTGATCACGAATTGCGTTATTCACACGGTCAGTCCATCTGAAATTAGCCAAATGGTGGAACTAACGGCACCCTAATACTGACAGTTTGTATAGATCTTTTACACGAATAAACCAGGTCTCTGGTGCACAGAGCAAAATTGAAGACACACACGCATAGAAAAGTCTGCCCGTGAACGACAAACAGACATCTTCGCAACATCACAATTGACGAAGACTAGCAAATGCATCATGTGCTCTCCCTGTCCTCACGAGCGTCTCATCAGCAGTATTGCAGAAATGCTCTAAAGCAGGTATAAAGTACAGTGTAACTACTAAACTCGGTGTTGCTCCAAGGTAATATTCACATGAAAAATGATTCATTTTGTTGGTCTATTTGTACGTTTAACTATCTACACACCTCTAGAATGAACACATTCTCATTCGAATAAAGGTGACTCGCATTGACATTCCAGCCGAGTTACTGATAGTCCTGGACGTCCTAACATTTTGCGTGGCATAGTCGAGCGATACAGTGATTCATTTCAATTTCTGCAGGTCCGTTTATCATTGTTCAGTGTTGACAATGCTATTCTACCGAAGCTAGGATCAACCAACCGGTAAAACAACCCTGATTCGATTATGTCAGACTATGAGCGGATAATAGATTATCATATAGACCGTCACTGGCAAAACTCAAATATGCGGGTCACGCACGCCAGGTGACCTTGGCTGAGGAAAGTGTGCTGGTGAGCTGCAATAAGCGCATTATATACACCCAATCTTACATAACCTCATTCCTTTGTTCTAAAAAGGGAGACACTCAGATTCGATATGCGTGATCAGACACCAGATGTGACAGTTTGAATGAACTGACCAAAAACAAGCCTGGTTTGCTCTTTCATCGACTGACTGACTGAGTGAATGAGTGTATGAATGAATGAATGAGTGGACGAAACTAAACGTTCGAACTATACGTGGATTTTTATTGGTTAAAGGGTTTTCATCAATATAAGTTCGTAATAACGATTTTCACATCTTCGAAACTTCTGCTGAGATTCCCGGTTCAACCGATCTGCCGACTGAATTTAAAGTCTGTCAATCACTGCCGGTTCTGTAAGTCCGAATCGGTTAATAATTATATGCAGCAAACTCAATTTGTCCCACGCTATGAGACAAAATTATGCTCTGTTTACCCTCCATCATCGCCTCTCTTATTGTCAATTCCATAGTAGTCGTTTTTCGCGTCAAACAGGCAAATTACTGTGCAATGTAGCAGGGTAAGTTCGCTTCAAGTTTCCTCTATGAGAAATGACTTACATACGATACTATGCAAATTTGCCACGAAAAACTTAAATGGCCACCCCGAGTTGCCATGCCACCGTCAGGGTGAGGTGCTGACTCAGTGTCAACTAATCACGTAGATGTCAGGTGCTTTGAAAGCTGTATATACGCTTTAGCTCAAAGAACACTGAAATCGCTCGACCACTTTGTTGACGAATTAAGCTGGAATTCATTGTGATTTGATTAGACACGAGGTAGACAGCAGTTCACGTAACATTAAATCTATCCATGTCGTGCTCTCAGACGTGAAATTACTGATTCATAAATCATTGATTCTAACGTTCCACACGACGTAGGCGCTCACACAATGGATCACGAAACGAGTCACGAGGTGCGTACTGACTGTCAGCAATTTATTTGTTTGCAAAAATTCAAATACTCCATTTCCCATCCACCACTCACAAATTCAGTCCCATTGACGAGGAAGCGTAATTTGCAACCCCTGTGAAGTGTCACAAAGTATGCCAACAACCGTCCTGATACTACCCACTCTGGGCACATTCATCCGAGCTGCAATCAGTCTTCGTTACATTGTAAAGCTGTCACACATCGTGCTAACTTTCGTTTTAAGCCTCAATTCCGAATGTGTGAATGGTGGCCAGAATAATCTGCTGTGCTTTTCGACCGAGGTTTGCTTACTTGTTTTGACAACCAGCTAACGTTTGTCAAACAACAAAAAACCAATAGGTCATCATAGACAAGATGACCACAAGGCCACCAAACTTTCTTGTATCTGACTAGTTTGCGATATAATTAGTTTGCACAAATATGCAAAAATCAAAAAATCTAATGTTCGATACGTGTTTTGTAATCAGCACCAAATTGTACCAACACAAATCGTAATACTCGAAAACGGACACGAAAAAAATGAAGAGGTCACTTTGAAATACAGCGTTCCCATTCAAAAATTGACATGGGTTAATGGAATTTGGGTTTCCGTATTTTCTTAAAAGTGAGATAAGCCATTCATCTCAGAACTCAACAGAGTCCGTAGGTCAAGGCGCTTCTAGAAAGTGCGCGGAATCGCGGTCTGTTCCGTGATCTTAGACGGTAGGCCGACATATATAGTGTGACAGATCGTAAAAGCTCACTGGAATTGCACAATCAGTTAAGTGGTTATTACTTCTCATCAGGTTTGCGTTCCGATTAACTTCGACCACACATCATAGAGTGGAAGTGACGGACGCGGCTCAGTGCGAGACCAACGAACTGAGAGGAGAGAAGCGACGCTTGTTGTTTTCACGACATGGTTAGGGTACGTCGAGTCAGAGACCACAGGTGGCATGATAAACTTAAAACACAGCTAGATGTTCCTCAGGTGCCACGGAAAAACTGGTAGGTTTTGAACAGTATTCTAGTGTTTTGTAAAGCCGTTTCGTTCATGAATGCAGTTTTTCATTATCTAATGTTTGGTGGAGAAACTGCCGTGGGAGCACAAGGCGTTAGAGACATACCGGATATTTACTTCACCCATTTGCGATTTCCGGCACATGCTGATTTCCAGTCGAGCCGTGTCTTTCTATTTCTGAATCGGTTAGTGAGATCCTGGTGAACAGCCAAGTGTTACCGATCGTGGACCGTTGTGCCAAATCGCTGGACTGACGGAACCGAGCGGCATTACTGGAAATGAGTGTGCTCTACAGTCGTACGCATAACCAGCTAACCTGGCTGTGGTTTCGGCACCGTGTTTGCCCGTCCGGTCACCCAATTCGGTTAGGAGGAGTGGCCGTTCGATAACCCCTTCGATCTGGATTTCGAATTTTTGGGCCGAGATGGAGATACGGAACATGTGGTAGATTGTCGTAACTTCCAGTGGTATCACCCCAGAGGCCGCAGGGTTTTTCTGGTTTTGGTGCGTTGATGATGCTTACGTTGTAACTCGTTTCGATTACTTGTTTGGTTTTGTAGAGGATGGACTTTGGTCTTTTGAGGCGCCTTACACATTCAGAGTTTCTAAATTGGTTTGCAACCACACTGAAGGGTGTTCCTTAGTTCGAGTATTCTTCGTGTTAAACGCACTGCAACTACATAAAAACATGTAAATTGAACTGCAAATCACTTAGTAGCTTTGGATCCGTTCTTTGAAAATGGCCGTCTATCCTGATGGCTCAGCATGGTAAACCGGTAAAGAACTTTGAGAAGTACAATTTTGTACGTACTTAGGTGTCATGCTCTCGCTTGTCTCCCCTTGTGCCTTCTTCTACCAAAACTCATTGACTTGTACGTGCGTGGCTGGATCGCACAAAGTGTTGACCAGACTATATCAATCACCGAAGTCGTCCTCAATACCCAATCAGACTGACATACTTATCCCATCACTCACATGGAAAACGGTCTGTCCCGCACGTGATCCCATCTCATGTCTGTTCAATAAGATCACCGCTTGTCTTCGTTGCGTTGCACTCTTGTCTTTGTCTGGTAGAGATTGTGACTGAACGCATTTAATTTTAACATATCGGCTACGTATGGTGTGCACAAAGAATTCAGACTGGGAAAACGTGTTCAATGTTAGCAAGAAAACTGAGAAATGTTTCGAAGTTCTATGTGAAAGAAGTCGACCTAAAATCACCACTAGCGGAGAAACCTCTGAGGACGACAAGCTGGAATCTCGTTGCCTCCAATTCTCAAACGTTCACTTTTATGGTGGTCACTATCCCCGAGGAACGGCATCCTAAGTCGAACAGCAATGGTGTCAACGATCCTTCTAGACTCACCAACAATATTAAAGGCTGAGGAAGTGGGGCTACCCAAACAAGTGAAACGGTTCATCGTCTCAGGTGGACTGCCTGAGTTAATGAGCATTTGCGTGGGAAATTCAAAGCTTAGAAATAGCAATGCACACTGAACTTGCAGTGCAGCTCCTATACAGACCGGTCCGGTCGTTAACTCAATTCGTTGTAGGCTGTAGAACAATTAAGTAAGTCGCTGCCTCCTATGTGCATAATTTCATCCACGACAAACTTGAGCTGGCAAAGAGGGATTGAACAGTAATGGTAAGCACCAATCGAAGTGATGTGTACTCGATAAAGCTCTTTGCACCTCCGCACCCTGGTTGCAGGGTAGGAACACAATGATCTTGATAGACTTACGTGTTCCTCTGGAGCTGACATGAAAAAGACAGTTCCACAGTGTGATTCAAACATTCGAATTTCAGACAACATTGTAATCTTAATCTGAGAAAGCCGGTAACTGTACCTATGAATCCCAACACACAATACGATATGATCCTGATAACTTCACTACAAATGAATTAGATACGTGCCTCTTCTTCACCGATCCGGCTCTGTCTGGGTTAAGAGTAGCAGCACAATTTCAAACAAATAATTACTTGTAACGCAACAAAGGCAAACCTGTTGCCTCTATGATTGACACAGACTCTAGTTTCACTTTTGACAAAGGGGAATAATCACTCATATACACCAACCACGAGATACATCTTTGGTTGGCCAAATCTTCCAAATAAGCGTTTCCAATCGCGACACTAACCTTTCTCCATTACTTCTGAAAAGAGAGGGAATACGGAGGTCGGAATTTAGGGGAAGGTGTCCTCAGAGAGCCTCATTTTTGAAGTAAATTGAACTCCTCACGTAAGGTCATCAGAAGTGTCATCCAGGTCTCACTTTCCATTTGTTAGTGATGAGGTCAGCTAAACGGTTCCTCAAGATGCTTAGGCTGCAACTATCAATTCGGCTCGAATGGGTTGTGGTAAGTGAAACAGTATCATCAGCCATGATCTAACTGACTCCAACTCGACGGTCAATATAACTACAAATTCGGATTCTGCTGTTCCCATACGAAAAGGCAGGTACTACCCTCCTGATTCTTCGGCCGAAGGATGTGCACGGACTTTTCCCAAATCCTTAGATGGCTTGAGTTTGATTTATTGACGACCGTTATTGTAACCAGATCTAACGGAAATTGAGAGATACGTGTTCTCAAATCTAACTGAGTTTATCGAACCCAACTTTGTCACGAACTTTCGTGGAAGTTCTCTTTACAGAAAGCTCTCGTGGCTGCTGTCGTTTGTTCCCAGTGCTTTTTAGATTCTTTCGCCTGACCTGAATTGAGCCATTTGTTCACCAGTGTTTCCTGACAAGCGTTTATTACGCTCACTTTGTCCGAATCCCGGTTAATTATCTTGCATCTACGAGTGTATGACCTCCGGGCACGTACAACAGCATCATCCGATTCCGGGTGGTCGTTCCGAAATGCCCGACATTTTTAACAGTGACGTCACCCGGCTGCCACGTGGTCGTGTTGTGTCCATGCTCGAGATGCTCGGAGCAGCCTCCTTGTAACAATCAATGATGGTAGTCGAAACATATAGACTACAAAGTGCACGTACAGCTATTTATCATTGTGGTTGAAACTTTATGTTTCAAGTCCAGACATGTCACCCAGTCATTTCTCTCCTCTGATGCGGGACGATTAGGGTGAACACTCTACTCTACCGCTAGTAGATAGTGCCTGCAAGGTCGATGCAGGAGTTATAGGGCGAAGTCTTGACGGCGCTTGAATTGTTATCGATTGCAATATAGACCGACGTAATTATCCATACATTCCTTTATGTGCGAACGGCCATTAATCTACGTTGAAACTCAGCACAATCGCCTCTTCGCTGCTGATTGTCAAACTCGACTCTGGTGCAGCCAGGGACCCTGGATCGACAATCATCATAAGTGGACGATGATGCTGAGGCGCTATAAGTGGTATGGGTGTAGTGAAGAGCAAATTCATCTGGACAGACCAATCAAGGCTCAGTTTGTCATTGTGGCAGAAGACACCATATGTGGAGGACAAACGGTAAGGCATCTACGGTACAGTACATACGTACTCATCATTGCCCGCGTCTGTGATCTAATAATCTGGTGTTGTCTGAGGTAAGTCGTTTTATTTGTTCATGATAGACTGACCGTAGCAGTCTGACTGAACCCTAATGGTAACTTCGGTAATCAAACATTCATTTTCGTTCCTATACACAATGGATGAAACACCATTTGATCGATACAAGTGTGGGGATTCGAATGACCTCGTCCGAAACTGACAGGCCGCTGTTCCATCAACTAAACTCATCACCACGCCTCAAATGTATTCGTCTGTATACGTTTCTGAATTATCTTGTTGAACTTGTGATGTATGCATTCAGGTCAATTACCCTCACCCCGCAAAATGTTGTGTAACATGCCTCGATGTTGATAGCCATTTGCTCCACGTTTTAGGATATAACGTGAACTATAAAAGCGGCTATGTTTATTCGACAAAGGTCCGACACAACGTCTGGCATTAAGCACCCTACATGGTCAGCTATTCCAGCTTTCTCAGCAAAGTTAGTGTCGGTACCGTTAACACACGACTTTATTCGTCGTTTAGCATGACTCATCGCTACATCATTGTCACAACAAATACCCGGGTTTTGTCACACACTTCCTGAACAGCACATTCTACTTTGAGGTTGCTACACGAACAGAAGATACACGGTCCTACGATGGAGAGTTTGCACTCCAGCATTTGTACAGCTTCATCTAGCAAGCGAATTACAAGGCAAATATTATTGTCACCTCGATCCATCCGTCCATCATGTCTCGCAATTTTCTATTATCTCAATAAGTGATTCACAACATTCAAAATCATTCATACTGCGCTATCCCGCTTTTGATAAGTTCTTATATTTTGCCTCACGGTTGTGGTGGTTCCTTTCAGTACACAAGCGGTCGCTTTTGTTTCTTAAGATAAAGTGTCCGCAGAGTACACCTTCGTTGTTTGCGAATGAGTGTTCTTGTGCGAGGTGTTGTTGAAGCGCATAACCCATGCTCCGTTTGATCGAATGAATAGTTTTTGTACCACTCGCGTTATTGTTTAAGAACCGTAGTGTTGTTGACACCGTGGGAAACATCGTCAGTTAGCACATGCTTAATTCTATCCACTCACCCCGATGCACTGTAAACAAGTTCCCCATCACAGTGTATGGGAACCAAGTCGCAAATTAAGTCTCCTTCTGTAAAAACACGCAATGTTTGCTGAGTGTAGCTGAGGCAAGGTGGCTTAGTTGGTCTGGTCCGTGTTCAGAAACTCATTGTAATCGACTTGGTTCCATATTACGTCGGTTTGCTCCCAAATATTGCCAATTTGCAGACTTTTTAACCATGTTTCATATGCTCGATTCCATCATGCAACACCACTGAAGAGCACGGGCCGTAATCTTTTCGATCTCACAATCAAAACAATTGATCACGTTAGTCGGGATAGAGTGGCCCACTGTGTTCATTAGTTATTATGAATACCACGTAACCTAATTACTACCCTAATCTTCGCTTACAACTTTCACGATGTTTGACTAAGAATGGTCGTTATATTTTAATTGGTAAAAATGTGTTTTGACTTTTTGGCAGTTTAACTTTTTATGATGTTGCGTTTATGGTCATAGGTTGTGTATGCTTACACTGTTGCGCAACAAGCGCTGAATATGTGTCATGACTACAGAAAACTTAGAAGACTACTTTCCGGGGAAGATTGTCTAGACATATGTAATGATAAGCCTTCTTAAACATGACTGATTTTCCCCTTGCGTATTGGTCATGTTTTGATGAAGCTGTTCCCAACCACTTGGAAAACTCTCGCAACCTTAAGGCTAGTCAAGAACCAAACTGGTGGGTGACGGTGAAAAGCATAAATGTTCCTTGGCTTTTAGCAACCGACTGAATCGAATACGTGGATTGAAGGTGTGTCATAAAAACGAAGATGGCACTAGATTTAATAGTTATCGAAATGCCGTAAAAACTTACAGAGATCACCGTTGAAGCCACGTGTATTGTTTCGCTATTTTTTGGCTAGTTAGTTTAATTTCGATTTGCCTAATTGTCACCTTATCCGGGTTAGTAAATTGAAAATCATCCATCGTGACCTTGCTAGTGTGAATGTGACTACTTCCTCTGTTGTGTGCCGTCTTGGTTCATCCAATTAGTGAAGTGCCCAACCTGGGTCAATAATCGTAAAAGGCATTCCCTTCACATAATGTGGACTGCTAGTGAGTCAAACGCGTTAAATGAAATTCAACATTTCTCTTCCGTACACTGCTTAACGAGTGTGCCAACACTACACAATTGTTCAACACGGATGCACCTGTTTCACTGGTGGTGTGCATAATGTTACTCCAAGAGAATCTCAGGTCTGTGACACATCAATTGCAACGACGCGCGCCAGTCATCTTCCGTATGGATTAAGTGAGCCACGATGCCATCTGAAGCCCACAACATGACCAGGTCCGGATGCACACACTTCGAAACTACCACCCATCGATTGTTAGAGGGACAGTATAGGAACACTCCAGAATGGTTCTTTAATTGAACGTGATAACCTACCGCCAATGCTAGTATGTCTGAGTAATAATGCTCATCCACACAAGATGGAAGACGTCTACATAAAACACATAGCTTGACCAAATAGGATTTGATATGCATTCGTAGCAGATACTGTGTACGACCTCAGTCTATCAGCACCGAGGTATTGCGTATCTACACATCGTCTGGACAAAAAGAATTCCAGATAAGCTAGAATCGCATAGCTTCAGTTTAGCTATAGAACACTGCACTTGTAAAATTATTAAAAAGAATAACTTGTTTCAAAGCAATGTGAAATTCACTAAGTAACCGTCGCTTGTTACGACAATCCGCTCGGCAAACAGTCGATAGAACTGTAACGTGAATGTCCAAATCTAGTTAGGAGGACTGTAAAGTAGCCAAAAGCCCTGTTTACTGCGTCAAATCATCAAACTAATCACAGCACAATAAGTATGAAAACAGTAGCTAGAGTGAGTAAGAATATCTGCCAATGGAGGTGGTGACTGAAAACTGAATTTAAAGACACTGAAACGTATTCAGAGAAACGATCACACTAGTTTTCAGGTCGGATACCGTTCTAGTGAGCGGAATTGGTTGTGTTTAGAAATATGAATCATCTTAGCTGATAACTGGAAATTCATCAAGACGAATATGAAGGAAGACAAGACACCATCAACTGAAAAGATGATATCGAAAACGTTGTGCCGAGTTAAACCGGAGGAGGTCATTGGAGCGACGACCTTCGAGCGCATCCGTTTCACTGGGACACCAATCCCTCTGCCAGGTAGTCTATCCATAGAGCACAAATACGTTTTGCCATTCGAACCGATCTGTGGATATGTGCAACGTGACCTACAGTGCTCTGTCCATATAGCACCCCAGTTTTTTCGAACTCATTAGGTCGGAATTAGTAAACCATAGTCCCTGGAGGCACATTTCGGTTCATCGACTTAATCCCGGATCTGAACCTAACCAATTAAATAATGTCCTCATCCGATGTGGCTTCGTTATTTACGAAAGTGCCTGACGTGAAAATGGACAAGTGGGCATCTCAAACGATGAGTTACGAGGACTGTTGATGTTTTTAACTAATGAGGTTCAGTTTCTACTTGACAATGAAGCCTGCCAAATAGTGAGGTGGGATGGCAATGGTCTCGCTTCCGGGTGCTCTGTTGGTTGATGTTTTCACCAGCAGACTGGGCAGTAACCAACTGCGCGTAACCATTAAACCGCTTTTAACTCAGTTCACAACAGTATTGTTTTCATCAAGGAGTCCGGCAACAACAAGCAAATAATTTTTTTCACGTTGTCATATCAAAGAAAAGGAGGTGGTTTACTCCAACGAAAAATATACGGGAAACAGACTTGCAATGATCAGTACTTTCGCGTTGGCAGTTTCTTTCTACGGAATCAAAAGCGAAACCTCATACAACATCTGACGAGTAAGGCTTTAAAGATCTGGACCTTGCAAGTTGGGCTGGAACTTCTAGAACAACTGTTCGTGTGCAGTGGCTACTCAACGTGTTTTATATGCAAGGCGATACAGACAGCAGAGAAGGAACCTATGAGTAGGAAATTCGCATTCATTAGGTTGCTTTTCTATAGAAGACACTATCGTCAGATGTGACTCAAGAAAGCTCAAAAAGCCAGTCAAAACACCCTACTTTGCGGCTCGATTGTGTGTGAGTTTTCTGTTCAACAGCTGTTATCATGTCACAACTCAACGACAGATGTACACGTTCTACAACCAGCTGTTGTGTGTGTGCTCATTTGTTTGCTAGCGTTGAGCATCACGCACCGGTCGTCCTACTAGGCGGTTGTCCGGTAGGTTGCGTAAACATCATCCTACGTGGTTGACCAGTGACATGATTAGAGCGGTTTCCAGCGTGATTGTTACTCATTTGATACACTCTGATTAAGTGCGGTTTGTGTAAAATCTGCTCTTTTTACGTTAACGACTAGTGACATTAAATCGAAATGTTGAAATTTGGCAATACATGTCTTCCCTCTGTTTCGTCTGATCATTCTTTCAGTAAGAAGGACACCTTTCAGATTTTCCACAAGGTGGCAGGAAATCAATTGAAATTGGTGCGGTTTCGATCAATGACCTTTACTAGGACCAATAACATTCGAATGTGTAACATTGACGACTGCACACGGAATTTTGTGCGGACGCTCAATCCTCCATGGTCTAAAATCAATCAAACTTCCCAGTTTCAGCAATAAGTGTGTAACTGTTAGCACACATACAGTCCCTACTTTCCGTCGCCTGGTTTTCTTACTCATCCCAGTTACCGTTTCCATATTTATTGCGTCATGAATGGCTTGATGGTGAAACACAGAAAACACGTCTTACTGGCTACTCCTTTGTTCTTACCGCTTCAGTGGGTACGTTCGAACGAGTTAACTATAATCTAGTTCCTCATCTAGTAAGCAGTTTGTTACAGTTTCACTTACGGGCTGTTTTTTTAAAAGACACAACTCTTTCTTCTACGGTTATCACAGGATTTGAACGCATTGTTTTAACCAAAGAAATGAAGTCAGTTACATATTTTTCGCACGTGTACACACACACACACACACACACACAGCCCCGTGATGACTGCGGTCGTGTTGACAGTCGTCTCGTGTTTTACCACCGCCGATGGGTTGTATGTCAGCTACGAAATCTAACATCTACCTCATAATCCTGCCTGAAATAAATTATGACGAGTTGTAAGCGCGAACCTGATGAGTCACGTAGGATTTTCGAATTATCTAAGTTCCCATCTTGTGTTCTCAGAACTACAATCCAACCACGCTAGCGTGTGAAATTTGATGTTGGTTGCTTACTGAGTGGATTGTGGTAGCTTTTGACATCTTCCAAATATTTTAACAAGCAGAACGAACAAGCACACAAGCGATTGAACACAGTTGTGGATCGGCAGAAGTTTGCATACAGATTGCTAAATTAACAAACAAACAAACAGGTAACAGAACATTTCAACAACCAGAAAACATACAGATGCAGCGTAGAAATTTTAAGACTGTTAACCAACATGTGTCATCGCATTTTTATTTACCAAACAGGAAAAATAACAAACTCATCTAGCCAATAACCAAAAGAACGTGAACAAACAGTGTCTCTGTTCTGATATAGCACGAATCGTCAATTCATCAACTGTATACATTTCAGAAGACATAAGACTGGAATGTGCTTCTGCTCATTATAGCAACGACAAATTCGTATGCCGTATGTTGACGACTCACTTTGCTAAACCCGTTTAAACAGGAAGCTCGAATAAATTCTGTTGAACATTACTCTGGCTTTACCAATGGCTTAGATAGTACTAATCTTGTCAATGAAAAAGTGCGAGCCATTGACGTTCAGTTATTACTGTCGAATATATCCTTCTGCATGGAACAACTGACTGTATTTGGAAGCTAGTTCAGACCAGCCGCATTAATTTATCTTCTCCGATTGATTTTCTGCACCAAAAATATCAACTTCCGTTTTCTAGAACATTCGTACTGCCATATAAGTGGGGTAGTCATGGAAAGTCTAGAGTCCATCACAACAGACTTATTGACGATATGAGTTAGCTGCACACATAACAGGTTTGCCGTATTCAATCGATCTAAACGGTCAAGCTGTAATCTAATGTGACACTCAACTCATCCCAACCTGAAGACTTTAAGCCAACGGTTTTCTGCTAGTTTTAAGCATCCTCATAAGTCTTCAGAACGGTGGTTGGATTAAGGCGAACTATCCACAAATTCCACTTGGTACAGTCTACCTGAACTTTGGAATTTTCACTCCAGTCCAATATAAACGCACATTGGCGTAAAGGCTATTCACAAGAGCAAGAGGAATCTGTGCGTAGAACTTGCGCAGTCCTGCTGAGGAGCATAACTGTATCAAATCCGTTACCCAATGGAATGGTTAGCTCAAAACATTTAGTGAAAGATATGGTAGACCCAAACTGCCACCTGAATAGTTTTTGACTTAAGAAACAGAGGGTTCACATGGAAACGGCTTTCAACTGTGACCACAATAAGTGCTAAGCAAAGATTAATAAATTTATCTGAACAAATATTTGGTGCAGCTTAAGTTCGTGTACCCACTTGGACTAAGATAGGGTCACTTAAAAATAACTCAGAATGCTTGATGTTCAAAGTGAATGAAAAAATGCCTAAATCAATGCAGGATTCCGAGTTATCAGTGGACGGTGGTGCAGCACAAACATGTAAGCTCATGAGATCCATAATCGCTTGACCTGTTGTAGACACCGGTATTGATCCAGCCTGCAAATCCAAAATATTGTTACTTCATCAGGACTCAAGATTCCTACGTTCTTCTATGACGGTCGCAATCAAACGACTCAAGCCGTCTTCGCGTATCCAGAAAGAATTGTTCGTACACCTGGCTGTCCTGATCATGTTGATCGTTTCCGATCCATCATTCGATTGTCCATCAAACGATCCAAAACGTTCCCATCCATCCTTCTTCATAGTTCGACCTTTTTGTTAAAAGCATAAAGACAACCTTTTATAACCTTATTGAAAGAACGCACTTTGAAATCCTCAGGAGACTATGTAGTACACTGTATACAGAAACGATGTGCTTATAGTTTGTTCTGATTAAATCTCGTCAGTCGCACATACCGTTGCCACCACCGGTTCTGTTCACTATCCGATGTGGCACCCACGCTGACGATTGCACGACCGAATTATCACCTCCAAACTTTCAGCCGAAACCGCGTGAGTTATGCTTAGGTTGCCCGATAATTGTTATTATCACAGGTAACATTTTGTGAAGAAAAAAACTGCGTTAAACTACTGTTTACCTCCAATACTAGCCATAAATTAGCCTGAATCGCACTGCAGAGCCTATTGGATTAAGGCTTGTGCACGCATTCGCACGAACGATCTTTTACCCATAATCACATCCCACTTATTGGTTATGAAGCTTTTGAACAGAAAAGTCAAAAAGAGCTTTTTACACAATGCATCTTTCAGGTATATTCCACAATATCTCATGAACTACCTACTACGGTGTGCATTGTGTTTTTTTTCATATAAACCTACAAACTGTAGCATATAAACGATGAGATGCAACGAAATTTGCTCAGGAGATCTGTTGCGCAAAAAGCTGTTCCTTGCTTTTCTCTATTCAGTTGTGTGATTAGAAGAAATTGCTGTAGGTTAATACAGTCCTTCGTGTTTAACACATATATAACGGCACTGTTTGTAACAGGAAGTCCGGTCCCACTAGTGTGGTCATTTCGATCCAGACTGTTTTGGTCACATTTCTGTCAAGGTTTTTTAACTGGCCCTGAAAAGGGATAGGTGCTCACTGTGTACACTATCTCCGTTTCAAAGACAGTTAACACAAAATGAATTTTGTTGAAACAGCTTTTTGAGAAAATAGCATGAACGCTCCAATTAGACCATTTCCTCAAATACTTCTGGCGGACTACATTGTCGCATGCATTTTATTAGAAAGTGCGAAATGCTCGACTGTTTCTCTGGAATAACCTTTTTGTTATCACTGTCTCCAAGAATTGTCAAATGGGCAGTGAACAAATTTGGGGTTACCTGGTAATCGGCGTGGTAAGATTTCCCGTGACCATTTCGAGCCTTCCAGCCACATGTTGACACCATAGTTGCTGCACAGTTTATTTTCTGCCAAGTCTATGAGCTATTGTCACAGCTTTCTGTTCGATGAAGGGCCCATCAAGAGAAAGATTAGTTAACACGTGGTATAGAACACACGTAACAAATCTGACGGCGCTGTCATCAAACCGTCATTAAATAACCGAGAAGATGAAGCAACGGGTTGCAAATTACAATTCGAAAGCACCGCCTTAATAACAATCGACGATTAGATTTGCCGTATGCAGACTGCTTTTCGAACAGCTAGTGAGACTCATAGAACGGTTATACATATATACTCATTCTATGAGTCCTACTGACGATTAAACCCTCAAGGTGAACAGGCCCTACCGCTTACACAAGAGTGCTTAGTCAAAAGTTTCGTTGAAACATTTGACTTTCTTGTAAAATACGGGTACGTACTCCGGTTTTCAATTTCAAAATTGTTTTGGAACATTCATGGGATCACTCAAAACTGATAATGTGCCAGATCTCAATTTAGAAGATACAGGTACGGCAAGCCCAAACAAGGTGAACGCTCTACCAGCTGGATTATGAGACGATGCCAAGAGCACAGAGGTTTCATATGTGTACTTAGTTACTCTAACAACCCTCTGTGTCATAGGAAATCTACCAAGTGATCCAAGGAATCAACTATCGAGGCATTAAATGTGAACAAATTACACAAATTCTGTTCTAGTAGCGTTCCTCGAACTGGAGATTAATAATGTCTAGCTGTCAGAGTATGATTGTAAACGTACTGGAAATTTTGGTATGCTGTCTTTCCACTGGTTAGTCGGAAAAGACGAAAAATTCAAATGATAATTCGCTAACTAAGTGAAGGTAAACTGCAAGCAGTTTCATTGTTAAATTTTCCATCATTCAAGATCTCTGTTCTGCACCGAACCAATCAGATTAAGGTAGGAAATATCAGCCATTGACATCCCGAGTTCCCTAATACGTATGTTCGTCTACAAATTCCTGTTCTAGTCTCAAGAATAACAATTGCCTACCGTAATCAGCCTCAGGCCTCCACCATATTACATGGGAAGGTGTAATAGGGAGTAAGATTCCTAGGTCTATTTGAAGCTTCCATTCCTGAATAGTAAGATCAAGCTGGTAGATTTCGGTGTATTAGACTAGTGTTGTGAATCCAGGAGGTGGATGACACGGAGGTTGTTTTATTGTAGAAACCAATATACCACTTAAGCGTCTCAACGGGACAAGGAACAAAAACACTCATTTGCACACCGCACTCGTCTGAGGATGCTCCAGTCGCTTTGGATACCATGTCTCAGTTCCATCATGTGGTGAAAGCCATTCGATGTCATTCTACCTTCCAGTGATCCATCCCATATCCCTTCCGTATTTATCCCGTGATCATTTCGATCCATGCGGCTACTGAATAGTGGTGTGAGTAGTATGGGGCGACCGTCTATCCTCACTAAACTAGTACTCTGTCGTCCTTTCTGTTCCTACAGGCTTATCGTAAAATGTGTCTTTTTGGAGTTTGCTGTCACAGCGTGCACATTTTATTGTGGGCCTCATTATCGTTAGCCTACCCGGCGTGATACAAAGACCAAGATTAGGGTTGGATTTTCACATAGATGCAGTCGTTTACCCAAGCTTATAGCATTCAGTGGGCTCGTGGGTACATTCTGTTACCCTCATTGTACTTTTCTTGATGACTGGCATTCCACACCTACGGAAGAGCCATCACCAATCCTATAATCTGAGAGTCAGACAAATGGAACGTCTTCGTGCGTACGAGCTTTGAATGCACCCGTTTCATCCAACCGAATCAACAGTCACAGGCAAGCTTCATCGGTCCAAATAGCCTGGACACCCAAATGTGTCCCAAATTAGGTATCTGTGTGTGTGTGTGTGGTAGACGCACCAAAGCTGTACAACCCATGTAGTGCGATGGATTCACACGTACATACGTATGCAAGCAGCCAATGCACCTGACACGTGTGTATTTGTTGGCCTGTTGACCTGAACTCATTTGCAACCCTGTTGTGACTCACAATGGAGACCCAGTTATTGGAACAAGTCTGACATGCAGCCGACCCAAATGTGATTTAGCTATGTAGCAGTTGTGTCATCCATACTAGGCCGGTGAATTGCTGGCCGAATAAATAATTCCCTCTTGCTCCATAGTTACGCTGCCTATCGGTTAAGACAGTAAAGCAATTAAACCTGTGTCCTGATCAGCACGAATATCACAAGCACAAGAACCAAGACACAAAACGGACTACAGATAACCACCGCACAGTTCGGCTGCACAAACAGTACATCGCTTGTAGAGATTTGGCTAGTTTGGATGGGTAGGACGCGAAGCATTCATCACGGTGATGTGACATTCTGGAGCCACCTGAAACACGATTGGGCTGGTTAACACCTACTGTTAACCACTCCAGTGTGATCTGTAGGTTGTTCACCAGATAATCTGACATCCGTGATCTCAATAGCCTTTCGTCTTTTGAACTAGGCCTTCGATTGTTCGTATCTCTCCGAGAACCTCAACAATGTGGACGCTCTCAAAACTAGTCGTTACAAATCATTCTATAAGTCGGTTTTTTGATGTTTCTATTAGCGTTTACAAATGTATGTTATAGTACCATTGACAAAAGGCGTCATATGTGCATCATTTTCGAAATGAAGACCCCTTACACTAAATGTGCAGTCGCAAACGCTTGGGGCAGAAGATGAAAGCCATAAGCGATGCTACACTGGTTTCAGGTCATTTTTGCACGACACTTTGATGAGGTTCTTTGGTCAGGTTCAATGTTTTTCTCTGCTCCACTGACTGATGAGCACATGCAATGGGCTGCATTACCCTACTGGTTTAAGTTTCACATGCAACTCTGCTGGAGTGTTATATGTGCAGTATTTGCCTATCCCAACGTTAAGCTAGTTCTCACAGAGTGGGTTGAATTCAACAAGCAGGTCAACAGGTAACATCACTTGGATAATCGAGACAACGGACGCCAGCATAGTCCAAATAAGAGTATCGCACTTACCAAGTTTGAGTATGTGAAATTTGTACGATTACTTCAAAATTCACCGTCGGAGGAAACGGAAACCAACAGCTATGCAGTTAAATCAACCTGTTCACAGAACTTGCTACTCAAGTAAACCACCATGGTTACCGAACAAGTGGTTTGCTTTCACGCGGTGGCAATTCCTTCCTTCATGGTCTACGCGATAAGAAAGCCAGGTCTAAGTTATGCGATCTGTGAACTCTACAGGCTAATGGAATGAGAGCAGCAATGGACGACTGAAAGGAACCTGAAAGTTACCAGGTGACTACCTTTATCTTGCTTCTCAAAATTTTGTTTGTTTCTCAGAGTTGTGTTCTGAAATTTCGTCTCTTATGTTGTGCACTGCGTGATCAGTTATACTGCTGGTTAGAAGTGCTGTCAGGAATGTGATGTATGATTATTATGAACAATGATGTGGTTGCTGGTCTTGGTGTTCGGTTCTTTGCTCAGCATGACATTTGGATTACGAAATTTTAATCATCAAATTAAATGGCATCATTAGTGTGTAATAATTTGGATGCGTAGGGATGAGCAGTACGGTTTGCGAAGGCTGGTGAACATACGCCTTTACAGGCAATAAGAGGCTGACCTACTGACCTGTAATGTTAAACCCGACGAACAACGAAACATCAGAAATGAGTAGCATGCTCGCCACCATCCATTTGCTTTAGACATACGTTACCGTACCGTTTGGCGTTTTCTCATTGCCGTCAAAATTGTGATGTTTAAGTCATGTGTCTCCAGTCGAAAACAAAAACAGCACAACATCCGTGACATTCATGTCTACCAGTCAATCGGTTTTGCATGAAGGTTTTTTGTCCTAAAGGCATTATAAGATAGCCCACCAAATACGATCAGGGTGGGTTCATGCAAAGTAGACAGAAGAAGTAACACCTGAGGTAGCCCGTGAAACTGACTAGTCCTGTAAGCTTGTCAACACGATCCGCACCTCAGCCCAGACGAGAAAATCTGTCGGCTTTGTATCGGCTTGCTATCCACTTGTCATGTTCCAGAGATTGAAGTCCGACTGACACATTCCCAGCTACAACCACCATGCTCATTGGTGGCGCCATGCTGTGACGCGCAACCGGAACCAGCAAGTGCGCACGGATTAAATATGTATTGCGTAACAGAGCGTGCTGCTGTGTTGTCAGAGTAGTTTTAGTTTACGTTCGTGTAAGCCGTGTGCATGGCTTACCGGGTCATTGGTTTATGCTTGTTCGTATTGTCTCCTTTTACAGGACTGTTGTTGGAACACCTACTTCAGAAGAATGCTGTTCGTTAATGCCTCCATGTTCCCCCAAATTTGGTCCGTAGATGCTATGGACAGTTAAGGTAAAAACGGCCGGCTTGCATGTTGCAATACAATGTTTAAAATAGGTGCATACAGAACTAACAATGTCCACCTCCCAAAATCAAGGACCACTTTAAAGATAAAAGAATCCAGCAACTTTACAGTAGAATGATCGAACACTGGTCCTTCCCATATCACTTGTGTCATGAACTCTTTCAGACAAACTATCGATTGTATTTTTGTCATGAGTAAAGAATATGGTGTTCAAGGCCATTTTGCTGGTTGTGATGAGACTATTAAGAAAGCTCAGAAACCTTGTTATTAGTTTCACTACTTTCACGATAATCTCAAGTTTTCCAGTCGGAATTTGGACCAACAAGAACATCGTAAAGAATACGCTCTATGGCCAACTATAAAGTGCACTCCCCATTCCACAGAATATGGTCTGACGTTAGAAACTTTGGAAAACAGGTGGTATGATGACAATGCGTTATCAGATGTCTGTTCTGTTAAACTGCTGGAGAGAGCCCAGTGTTTAAAAAAATGAATTGTCCTGGAGCTCAGAGCAAAAATGAGTTCCAACAGTTTTCTCATAGATAAGTAAATTTTTGGTTATGCCTCAGAAATTAAGTGTTGAGGACTATTTTGTTTTGCTTACTCAATCCCTAGGTGTACTCGTTCTAGTTCCACAAATCCAACATCTGCGTCCAGTACCAATTACAAAAATGAGTTTAGGATAATGACATCCCATGGCACACCATCTTTAGGAAAACTGTAAACAAGCTATGAGATTAGGCTATCAGGTCCTGATGTCATTTCATTTCTAAAGGTGTGTGCTGAGGATTTATCCAGCGTGAAATTCGAATTGTCTAACCGAACTTTCTTGGAAGGCAAGTCTCCCTAATCTTGGTTGACAAATACACAGCAGCAAAATGGATTATCGCAGCGAGTCTACAAATTACAAGCCCACTGCACTATTGATAGTGGTCCCAGAGTTCATGGAAAGTTCGACTGACAGATCTTTATACGAACCGTTCTTTCTGTTTGTTACCCGAAAGTCAAAATGTGTTTGATAGAGAAATTTTTTGCGCTGCCAGTTTACTTGTTTACAGTCTATGGCAAATTTTCAGATTTAACAATGTGCTTCAGGTTTTGGGAGTGTGTTATGGATAACCTTTTACTCATATAACAGAACACCACCGTTTTAATATAAAACTTAACGGTACAATTTTAATTAACCCTTGGCGGCTAGCAGTGTTTCATAATGTGTCTTGCTGAGTCCATTCTTTTTTATTGTGTTTGTGCCTAAAACCTGACATCTTTTCAGGTCCCAGCTACCCACAAATGCTGGTGACTCTACAAGCTGGCGTATAGTGCGGCACAGTAAAAGAGAGTGGAAGAAGCTGTACAGCTTCTTGAGCAGCTTGCATCGCTGCACCACGAACAACCAGCTCTCACTCAATATTTAATGTAAAGAGGTGCATCTCTCCCATTCTGGCTGCATTAAATACTCAGTTGGGGACAGTCCTGGGTGCCGCTAGCCGCGAACACCACCTAGCAACGTTTGTTTAAACCGTATATCATATACGACGAAAGTGTTTTTGATACTTGCAACTGTTTTAAACGTTTCACTTGGGTCATTCTTCGGCTGTGATTCTGGCGTGTATTTAGCACAGCCCAAAAATCCAAGTTCGTGTCCCACTATCGTAAATGGATATTTTCTTAGTGAAACTCCGCTATCGGCGTACAAGTAACGAATTAATTCTAACATGTAGGATCGGATATGATTTTATTCACAAGTTAAGAAATACCGGATGCAATTTTCTCAAGGAAGACTCGTTACAGCTATGGCATTTAGTTGGTCGTCTGAATTACTAGGTTTGTCCGACCACCGCAATGTGTTGTAATTGTACTGTCAATAAATGCATTCAAGCGAAGAGTTGACACACACATTCAGGACACCAAGCCGAATTATCGAACAGCTTGGTTACCAGAAGCATTTTGGTAGATGGAGAACATGCTGGGCTGATCACGCGCTGCTAGTATTCTGCTATTTGCGGCTGAGGTAAGCACATGATATACCTGATATGCTCTGACTTGGTTTCATTTTTACTCAATTTCTTTCAAAACGTGTTTCGTCTCAAGCCCATTGTTGTTACCGATTGTTGTGCACTTTTATACCCAGTGCCCCGGATTTAAATTTATAGATATTCTGTCAGTTTTCCATGGATTCCGTGACGGTTAGCGTAGAACACAATGTACGCACTCACGCCTAGGCCGAAAGTTGGCGTTCATTAATAATCAGCTTTTTGCAATTCAACCGGAGCTCCTTTCTGGAGTGCAGCTGTTTGGAACTGTCAACTCACCTGTCCAGTAGTCCAAGTTGTTCAGCGTACGCACACAAAAACTGCGCCATTTCTATCAAGTGGTCATTTGAACTTAGCGACAAATGATCGATTC
Organism: Paragonimus westermani; assembly: GCA_008508345.1. Classification (NCBI taxonomy): domain Eukaryota; kingdom Metazoa; phylum Platyhelminthes; class Trematoda; order Plagiorchiida; family Troglotrematidae; genus Paragonimus; species Paragonimus westermani. Next base: position 25,287 of record QNGE01001693.1, read on the forward strand.
CTTGCTCACATGACAGAGCTTTTCATGTGACTTCGCAAGGTCAGTTCGAATAGCCTAATTTCTAATGTGATTATCTCACAAACGATACCTAATGACCCAATCCGGCCTCATTTTCAAATGGATTCCGTGTTAATCCGAATGTTCCTTAGGCTCACGTTTCCGTGGGTCCGTTTTCAAGGCGGCTTCACTGTATGCAGCGTCGGTTATAGCGTATATGGGTTAGTTAACACGTGTCACACGAGCAATCGGTCAGCCCTAATACATTGTTGAATGTCGTTAAGGTGCCTGTGATGCTGGTCGTTGAATCTGCAAACATCAACTAAAATCAGAATTATGTGTTGTTTACCGCAAGCAACTTTAAATCAAGTGTTTATTACGGAACTCAGAGAAGACAAATGGGAACCAGAGAATCCGCACCCACAACGTGACCACGTTGTAGTGGCTAATAACAGCAGTCACAAGTTTATAAACAAGGGAGTTTCTAAGATAACCGCACCAAATGTAGTATGAATGAAGTTGAATAGTTTGGGCGTCGTGTTTAACATGTTATTGATAAACAGATTGGGAATAACACAACGCTACGAGCAAGTTGTAATACTCTACGTTTCAACCACCTAGGGTGGCCTTCCTCAGGAGTGTTGTAATCGATTTCGATTGCGACAGACTACTCAAATACTAGTTGTCATCTGATAATCCCATAGGCTCTTTTGACACACAGTCGCTGTTATTGATCGACTTCGTTGAATTGGTTCCACTGCCCCAATTATCAGGACAGTGTGCACGCACAACATACACACAGGAAACATTTATGGATTGTGTTACTCATAAGTAGTGTAGCAGATTTATGATTTTTAGATGAGATCCAACTGTGAAAAGTAAGGGCCTCGGGTGGATTCGAACTAGCGACGGACACAGCATGACTCATCGCGGCAAGCGTTCCACTAAATGAGCTACAAAGCCACATCGAGAGCTCTAAAATTTCTCATTTGGTTTCTCTTACCCACCTGTCTCACTGTCTCATGGGATCCACCAAATGATCCAAGAGATCGACTCCCCCGGTAAGATTTCTCAAACAGTTCACGCCGGAATCCACAAACGCCACTGCACAGCAGAGAAATTGCATCACTAGTAATTAGTGTGGCACGATTTTTATGATCCAGCAGCGTCATTTCAAGCCAGTACAAGCGTGGGTTCGACTGTGCCAGAAAAATACGCTTTTCAAATTCCCTACTAACTGAGTTGCAAATTTCATGTCCAATACTTTCATTAAACGGAGATTCTGAAGCGTCACTGAATGGAATGGCATACGTGTCAAACAACTATCGCAGAGGCTGTGTATATGGCAACCACCAGCTGTATCTGGATCCTGAGCGATCGGCGTTGTCTTAGAAATGACAGCAAATATCGTGGTTACGTCTATCTCATTCCCAACACGAAGTGCCCCTACATAACCCGTACGTTTTTCGAACCGATGCATTCGAAATCGTCCTGCTAACGCTTTGGTCATTATTTGTGCTCTGTTTCGAAAAAGGTACTTAAGATCGAGTTGCTTGTTGTCATCATTTAACTTCTATCAACTTAGTTATGCAAAGAATAGGGTTGCCGTCCTGGAGGTACGTCAGTTCGAACCATGATGGAGAGTTTGAATACTGAGATACGTCAAAGGAGACTACTGAATTTCTTATCGTTGTGTCATTAGCCTGTCAAAGTTAACTGTTTAGGTCTAATTGTTCATTTTCCATGGAGTGTTGACGAGTTGGGGGATGAATAGGTTCACCGGAAATGTTTGCACGGTCATAAAACGGGTAGTTGGCAAAATTTAGAGACTAGATGAAAAATTCACTCACATTGTAAACTGTAATAGAGAATCTAAGGTTCGCTTATGAACGAAACGGGTTTTTCACCGATTCAGCGACTGATACATGGATTAGAGGCAGAGGCCCAAGGTACCTGCATCCAGTCGGTTTTTCTTATTTGGTGTCAAGTGGGCATCGGGTGATCTAAAAGCCAATTATGGAAAACCGAACATAGCACCGCTTTTGAGGATTACAACAAGTATCAAGAACAAACTAATATTACTGTCATATTGATGCTTTAAGTAAAAGAGAATCAAACATTGCATTAAAGCTACCTCTAGAAGCGCTGCTAATGCCCCCAAAAGAAAGGCTGTTTCAACGGTTGATAATCAGATGAGAGAGGAACTACTGCCTTCGGAAGGTTCCAGGACAGAGCTTAAAAATCTTCCTGTTATGTCCTCACCGGCCGTCGTCATTCGCAACCATAAAGAACTGTTCCACGAGAACTACTCTAAAGAGATGTGGGAGAATCAAATCACCACGGAGTCAGTGGAATTCAAATGGATACAAACCAGGAATTTCAAGTCAAGACCCGTACGTGACATTTATTGAGTCTGTGATTAGTTTGTTAGCCGCGCACTGGACACACTCAACAGCGAGTATGTCTTTCTTCAGGCCTGTTTACACAATCTGATTAATATACTGCAGGGGCAGTCATAAATATACTTCATCAGTTGCTTAGAACGCTTTCATGTCCAAGCGGGGGAAAGTGTGCTTATTCTTACTAAGAGCGACAAATCCCATTTCTGCCGCTATTTCGCGGCGAAACGCGAAGGATAAGCCAGACGACAGCCGGATACCCAGATCCTCCTTCAGGCCGATTTTTGTCGATTTTTAGCTGCCGAACCTGAACTGGCAGAAGAAAAGGAGGTTGTAAGTAAAGGTTTGAAATTCTCCATGCCCAATTTTTGCTGGCTCTAAATACTCCATTCTGATAAGTGTTTTAGCTTCTAGTTAGCTTTTTTGGTGGCTCCCAATCAGTTGTAACTTTTTATTTGTTTGCGTCGGTGAAACGATGTTTGAACGGCAATGTCGTACTTTTCTGACAAATTCGTTTAAACTTACTAAGCGGTCACATCTTATGTCCGTCAGCATGCAGCAAAACGTATCGACCGTCAGGCTTTCCCATCACTCAAGCGAGGAGATGAATAAAATTAGTGCATATTCCACATGTTTCTTACCCGGAGGCAGCTCATAGTTAGCTGTAGTTTCCGCTTTGTGCATGGTTAACACAACCGCTACTGCATCATCTGTCGTGTGAATGGGTATTAATCCATTGTTAACGGTCAGATAACTTCCACTAAAACTTCCTCGGTTGGAAAACAGATATTAGAACTTAAAAAGAAGGCAAAGTTGGATGACTTTGGGACAGATGATTGAATTAAGACGGTCCATTCGATTTTCACTAACACAAAAATGAGTGTGTTCACCTGTGTGTAAATACATATCACTTCGTGTGTTTTATTTGAAAGCATACCCCGAATCGCTCCCATTGGGATATGAAGCTGATACACTCGTATTAGAAATTCGAATAGCTACAAGTATCTGCAAGCTAGTCATCCGTTCGGTGATAAATTACTCAAAGTCAACGGAAGCATCATGTTTATGTTCCCCGGTTCACGGAGTACTTTGTTTCGTCAGCCGTCCGGTCAAACTACTTCTGAATATTTCGGATATATAGGGTATGATCAAGTGGTCGAGAACAAGGTGGGATTAAATAATTTTAAACACCCTGAAATCTTCAATCTAGCAAGAGATTTGCAACAAAGTTTCTCAGTTTTATGTAGATTGGGATAATGATTGGGCGACTCAAAAAGATCTGCGCAGATTGCAAGATAAATCCAACAGTTACCCAAAGGTAACTTCAACTATCAGCAGAGTGCTTTATGAGGCAGGTCAGAACGTTCAGAAATCTCTTACCAATCGGATACCAAACGTTGGCCGCATACACATTTGATCGATCAGCCAAAATGAGTTCAGTCCACAATGAGAAGACGTCAAATGTGACACCACATCCTCCCTATCACACGTACCTATGCTTGTAGGACGACAGCCGCCGAGCCTACTCGGCTTTCTGACTTATTCACGTCTCAACAGCAATATCGCTGCTTGCATACGTCACACACAAAATGTGGCGAAAACAAACCGAACAGCTGTGGGTGGACATGTGATTTAATGTGACCCAATATGGAACTTCACGTGCATGTTTGACGTAAACAACCAAATGTTTGTTTGTGTGCTCTAGTTTGATTAGTTTGATCAAATCACGGACTAAAGCTAAAGTTTAACAGAATGTTTCCATTACATTTTTTGTAGAACCAATGTCTGTATACAAGCTTGTCCTAACAATACTGTCTGATATTAAACCGAGGAGTATGAAAAGCGTGAGAGAATTGAATTGGCTCCTTTCGTAGGGACGACTGTGTATTAATTGTTAAAAGAAACTAAAGTTTTATTTCCTTATACGCTCCCATTGCTTTGGGTTACAGTTCTCTTTATCAAAGCTTGTGAACAACCTGAAGGACTACACGAAGATTCCGAATACATTTAAACAAAGCTCAAGAATGGAACTAAGTTAAGAGGTTAAAACAAGACAGGAATTCCTACCAGTTGACTATGTGTGTTGATTGTTTTAATGAATAAGTTGATCTTCTGTGCTCGTTTACGTTTGTGAGTTTATACAGTATTTCGTCTAATCCAGCAGGATGTATAAAAGAAAGTCAAGAATCGCGTGCTCACAAATCAGTTTAACTTTAGTAAAAATGTGTATCAGGTTTTATGATGAACTCAACGTCAACACTTTCTCACTTACCGGATATCTTTTATCTTAGATCGATAAGCTGAAGCTGAAAAAGTGGTGATTGATGAAATGAAAGATATTTCTGTATCTAATGGCAATCTCGCGATACACACACTACTAAGTAAAAGTTTGTCAACTTATCCGCGCGTTTTGTTGGAAAAGGAGGATGAGGAGATATTTTGTTGAGGATACTCAAATGTGGAATTGAACTTAGTCACAGTTGAGTGTACAACTATAGAAGTGCCAGGCATAGGGATTTTCTTTCGTTCACATCACTGGCCACATTTAGCAACAAAATTGCTCATAAACTGACTCGGTGTACGTTTTGGACTGGTCCTGATCATATCCATCTCAGGGGATTAGTCAACTTTCAACCATAACGGAACACATCTGGCTTATCGTGACATCAGCCTGTTCAAAACTACACACACTGACCTCCCGAGTATACAAAATGTACGGCAACATTAAAAGAACCACTTGAGGTTTTTCGAATTATTTCCCTGGGTAGAACGAAAATAGCCACATTGCAACCTCGTTTGAAATCTTCGGCTTATTTTGGCATACTGATGTAGGCTAGGTGCACCTCACTTACTAAAGTGCTCAAGCAACCCCCATTCATTGCTTCAAAATGTTTTCTGAATAACCAATTACGGTACACGTTTGACTGCTTATGGTGCGCAGTGTCGCATTTGGGATTGAAGCGCACGGTCAGCTGTGTGACAAACATTGACGTCTTGTGTGATGCCATAGGCTGGAAACTTAAGATCGACAAATTGGTACCGAACCGATCGATAGGGCATTGCTAATGGCAGGTTGGCTGGTTAGCTATGGAAAAATGGCAAATTGATGTAAGTGCAAGTGCTAGCATATGTGACTGTAACAGAACAACCGTATTCCGGTTGTCCTAGTGTCTATTAGAAGGACCCAGTTTTCTGGAATAATTTTGGTCACATCAGCGAGCAATTTACGGCATTGTATATTGTAACTGTGGCGAGGTCATCCCAAAACACGTTTGGTAAGGCATGTACCATCGACAGCTTTTGATATTCATTCGCTTGTGTGCCACCCATCCAAATGACCGTGTGGCTTCGAAGGTTTATACGTTATAGGGCTGTCACGGTGCAAACTGTGCTTTAAACTCATCAGTCAGGGGGAAAAAAATCAGCGTTCAAACTCGTGAAATCTCGTGCTCAGTTGCGCATATTCTGGAACATTAATTGTGTGAAAAACAAATGATGAATAGTTTATCCATCTTTTTGTTAGTTAAGTTTATAACATTGATTATTTGCGTTTCGTGTTTGTGTCCAATTTACTAATTGTGTTTAGAGGGCGTAAATTTCAAAGTTGCCTACAGTATAGGATACAAAGGTATGAATCGGATATGACAGCATCGGTACCTGTTCCTAAACTAACAACATCACAAGTAACAGATTATTACTATAATTAAAAACTGTGAAGGGGTCAGTCGATTTTTGCCAGCATCTCATCATATTTCTCCTCTGTAAAAATTTGTTCAACAGATAACTAGTATAGACAGTGTTGGTAACACTGTCCATTAAACAGACAAAGTTTTTACCGAATCTGTTCTAGTAATTCCGTTCTGACTTTCTGCACTACAAAATTGAGTAAAAGCAGTTCACTAATATTCTCACATCTGAGCTATTGCTAGTTTAGTTACGCAAATTCCATCTTTTTGGTCAACGAGATATTGACGGCATTATTGATGAAACCGTGCTTTAGGATAAAGGAAATGGACTGATAATATATCCTCTGTGAGACTTCACATGTCTGGTGCAGTGACAGTGTATCCCATCTAGATCAATGACAAACCTAATATAAATCAGTAAATTGATATATATATATATTGTATAATAAAATTTCTCACTGTTTGAGATATATAGACTGTGAAATATACGTCACACTGTTAGTAGTTAGTGGTGAAATAATCCACAACTGGTGTTTAACTATCTCCCTTTTCTTGTCAGCAGCTCACTTATCCCATCAAATTCCGTTCCGTGAGTCACTTTGGGTCCTAATGTTCAAAGCAAATCGTTGTTGCCGGTCATCGACCATTTCATCCGTAAAATTAAACTCTGCACCAAATGCAATACAAACGAACCACAATAGACAAGGCAAAGCCCAGTGTCTTCTATCTAACGTGCTTTTGAAGCTCTTCTCAGACTCCTACGCTTTAATCAAAATATTACAATCTTTAGCTTAAAAACCCATGAAAGTACATGCGTGAAACGTCTCAGCATAAACACTCTAATGTAGTACATGCAAGCATACAAATTTCCTTCGAAGTGTTTGGCTTCCGTACCCACGATGTCATTCGTTACCCGGTGTCCTTGTGCAAACGATCACCACTCCTTAATCTGGTGTAATTACAAGACACTTTGAAATTTATTTTCATTGTTCTTACGACGACCTGATTTAAACGAGTAGTCTCACAATCCAAGGAAGTAATCGTGCTAGAACACACAACTACCTTAGAGATAACAAGGCCAAATAACGCCTGGGCTGAGTGAAAAATATGCCATCTGCAAGGTTTCAAGTTACAGCGGTGCCTGTGTGTGTTCAGGAGGCCAAGCTAAACGAATTGTGTGGCTAGAAACATAGTGTGAATTTGAAACAGTGAAAATGTTAATTTGCGCAAATGACGTAACTTCAGATGTAAAAATGCCGACGAAACGTACGTATTTATTATAGGAAACTGTTTAATTTTATCGCTTAATGTTACTTCATTACCGAAGATTGTACAAGCATTGATATGGTGGATTACAGTGTGGAGGAATAGTGGGCTTCGTATAAGTCATAGATGCTAAGAATAATTGAATTCACTGATAACTACTCACGCAAACCCAAGAATAAGCCAACGCGGACTTTTCAACGGGTTATTGACTCACATACTGTGTGAGTTTTGAAGTGGAAGATGTTGTCCTATTAAAGAGCTATGCGTGACTGGTCTGAAAGTATATCATCCGTTAGTGTAAAGTGAACTCCTCTATTAAGGAGCTCATTCAGAAATCAATATCACATTACGTTGTCCTCACTGGTTCTCACCACGTTAACTCATATAAGCGTGTTACACCCGCTAGAAAAGTCAACCATCAATCAGCATACACGTGAACTCGAGGTACAAAGTGGCAGTCAGTAGGTCAGCAACTGATTCATCTTTTAACCAAACAATAATTTCGTCAGCCACTGACAACATTAACACACATAATCGATCCATATACATGTGGTACACCTAAACCAAAAAACCACAGCAAGCAGAAAATGTGTACAGCTGAAATCGAGAAAAAATTATGATGAGCAGTGTAAATAACTACGGTGTACACTGAGTAACTCAAATGCAGTGAGTATACTGGCAAAATGATTCAGATTTCATTATCTTTCATGTATTCGACATATACTACCGTGTTCTTTAGATGTGTCATCGACGTCTTGACATATAGTAAAGCACCTTTGTTTATAATCTGTCACCGAACACTTTCATCAAATTTATCTTGTGGCTAGATTCAGGCTATTGGTTCGCTTTGGTAGTTCTAACATTTAGCCAATGCTTCAGGGTATCATGTGAAGTTCAGCAGTACACTGTATTGAATGAACGGCCCACACACCATAATCTATGCCTGCAAGTAAGTTGGTAAGTTAGATTCAGATTCGAAAGTGTTCGCACTAGATCTTTGATCGACTTTAAATTTACACAAGTTGTTTAGTAATGAACAATCAGGTTGATCAATTGATACAGATAATCTGGTAGTGTTTTAACTAGTTCCCCTATCACGACTGTGCATTATCAGCTCCAAAAAAGAACAGCTAGATATACCATCTGCCTTAGTACACTTGCAATGGTTGTTCGCAACTGAAGTAGATCAGAATGTTTGAGCACTCATGATTGTGCTGTTCTTATTGATCTACAGGATACGGATGGCAAAATTTGTCAATGAATTCACATGCTGGTACTGATGCGCACATGCTCAATCATTCGATGCTAATATTGTCGTTGAGTCATGGCCATCCACCAGGTTGGTCCATTTGATCCGAAACGTTACACCTGAGAACGGTAGCTGACTGTTGCTCTCTTTTGTTGTCATGTCAATTTACGGCCCTTGTTGCTCTGATCAATTTTGTGCTTTGACGTGCGTTTGTCAACATTCTTCTCACTTCAGCTTTGCTGACTTCCCCGTAAAACTACAATAGGAGCCAATATTGCCACCGCACCTTTCGTTTCTCGTAGTCAGACATTTTGTGCGCAGAGTTCGTTCGCAGTTGTGGACATCCATTATTCACTTTTGAGTCACACACTTCTGAAATCTAGTCCGAAATGGATTTAAGTGAGGTCCGGTTGCGGAAAATCTGGGCTCTAGCTGGATTAGAACCAGCGGCAGAAGCAGCAGGTTCAAATGCAGTGAGCACTCAACCAGCCGAGCAACAAAGTCACGCTGAGGGCCCAAAGGTTTGCACATTTAGATTCAGTTCCACTGTATCAAATGAAATTCAAAAAGTGACCCAATGAATTTTCTGCAAAACGGGACTTCCCAACAGTTCATGGTGGAATCCATCAACATCATCGTTGAACATTGAAGCTGTATTGTTTTCAAGTTGGACATCACTCATATTTGATTGCAGTCTTCGCATTCAGATAAATTTTCAAGCCAGCCTCTTTTAAATAGGAGCACTAAATTCAAGTTGCGCTCTCCTTAGAGCTCGTCAGTTGTATTACTTTTGAGTGCGTGTATGTGTCAGACAACGGCCAAAGTTGGATGTCAAACGGCTGGAGAACTCCAAGACGACGACTGCCTTTCAACGTGCAATAGTCGCTCGTCTGCAAAACGCTCCTGTATCCACTAACCCCGAGGGTATGTGGCAACAACTCAAAAAATTGATTGCGGCAGCAGCCACTGAGATGAACGGTGTGGAGCGCAAGAAACGCCCTGGCTGGTTCGACAACAACAACGTGGTTATCTTCAGCTTGGTACAAGAGAAGAATGCCGTGTTCGTCACGTCCACATTGGACCCGGCCAATGGAACGAAGAATGCTACGTTCCGGAGTATCCGCCGTCAACTGGCCCAGCGTGTTCGCGGAATCAAGGACAACTGGTGGAGGAAGCACGGTGAGCGGATGCAGGGCTTCACAGATAGTCGACAACACGAAGAGTTTTACGATTCACTTAAGGCGGTCTTCGGTCCATCTATCCAGTCTACTAAAGCACTGGTAGATGTGGACACCGGCTGTTCTTGCACTTAGCCGGAAGACGGCATGAAGGTGTGGCGCAAACACTTCGGCAGCCTGCCAAATCGCCCTGCTACAATTGATTGGGTGACTGTTGAGGTCGAGTACCGGAAGGACGGGCGTCTGTTGAATATCCGATGTTTCGGCGCCCCAACCCGGCTAAAAACCTCAACGATGCGCATGTTTCTGTTCGCAGATGACAGCGCATTGCTAGCATACGGTGAAGAAGAGCTGCAACGTCTAGCTACGGCGTTCGCTTCCGCAGCATCGAAGTTCGGATTGGACATCAACACAGGTAAGACGTTTTCGTTCTTCCAGCCTTCTCCTGGTGGAGGTGCTGCTTTTGCACCTCCACCCTAAATCCGCATCGCTGGAGACACTGTGAATGGCTGCGGGGATTTTTGCTACTTGGGTAGCAACTTGTCGACAGATCTGTCCGTGGACCGCGAGTTGAGAGCGCGTGTGGCAAAGGCTAGCGCTGCTTTCGGACGTCTTGAAAGGCGTGTCTGGAAGAATCACAGCCTGAAGATGGCCACGAAGTTGTGTGTCTACCGCTCAATGGTGCTGTCTATCCTGCTGTACGGCAGTGAGACGTGGACACTGTATCAGCGGAACGTGAGCTATTTGAGCCGTTTCCATGTTCAGTGTCTGAGGCGCATCTTGGGTATTCGGTGGTCGGACATGATTCCGAACACTGAGGTAATGCGGCGAGCGGACATGGACGGGATGGAAGCCATGTTGATGCTGAACCAGCTCCGTTGGCTCGGTCACGTCCGTCGGATGGGCGATGACCGTATCCCGAAGCAGTTACTGTACGGACAAGTGAAGTCAGGTAAGCGAAATCCCGGTGGCCAGAAGCGGAGGTACCAGGATGTTGTGCAGGTAAGTCTTTCACGTTGTAACATTGATTTTAGATGTTGGGAAGATTTGGCGTTGAACCGGACGGCCTGGAGGAATACGGTTCGGGCGGGCGTCCGAGCGTTCAACGAGCAACTATTGCGTGGTCGCGAGCGGAAGCGTGCGGTACGCAAAGGAACCATCGGTGCCATAGGTCGCGGTGACGTGACTATATGGCGTTGTGATGTGTGCGGCCGCGAATGCGCTGGCCGTTTGGGGCTGGTAGGTCACCAACGTACTCATAGTACCCCGTCGGCGAAGAGGCGGCGAGTACGCTAGGCTCAGGTAGGTCAAATCGGTATACCTATTCTACTTCTGTTAATGACTGCATCGGCCAACATCGTGGTCATTGACAATTAATCCGCTCTTCTTTTCAGAAACCTGAGTGTCTGTGGTCTTCTACCCATTCTTTTCTCCGGCTTTGTTGATGTAATGTATGATGAATGGTCTGCCTGGCTTTTCATAGTCCAATGAGAACTTTGCTTTTCATCCTTATCTTCTCTGGGATGCACTAACCTGCACCCCTATACTGCAACGCTTCTTGTATTACACTTCAAAAATCTTTCTTCTCAGTGTAGATCTCGTCATTGCAGCCTCTCTGTTTAGTTTCCGAGAGATAAGAGTTTCCTTTCCTTATTAGCCAATCAAGTGGCTAACCAGCATTGGCCGGCTGGACAGAAAGGCCCCACTGTCACACCTCCCGGTCTTATTCCTTCGGGTTTACACTGGATATGTGATGTGAGTGTGGAACTGCAATTGGTGCAGCGCAAGCCAATTGCAGTGATGGATCAGCGCAGGCGTCCTCTGGCTTCGGTCACTGTGACAGGCTTGTCCGAATAAAATGCTGCCTACCGTGTGTGCGTATGTGTGTGAATTCACCTAACAATTTATCACGTGGAAAACAATGTGTTAATTTCGTTTTTTGGAATGGCTATTTTGCAGAACATTTGTTGTAGCTCCATATCCGCCACCACGATTTTCTGATTACCATAATGCTATCGGTCTGTTAAGTGTCGATTTGGCGAAACCTTCACTACCGAAGCTGCTGGATTATGCAGTGTGCGTTGTGCGGTACTGTTGCACATTTCCTAACCAGTCGCTCTACATACTGTCATCTGCGTAAACGGTTGTAATCGTAAACCAACTAACTGCTTCCTCAGCTTCCGATCGTCCTCTTACGCTTTGTCGGTTTTAGCCACGGACTCGCGCCAACCCAATAGTTATCGTTACTTTTAAGTATCAGAAACTTGTAGCAGCCTCTCTGGATCACCCCGGTGAGTCGATGGATGTCATGCGCCAACTGAACCATGGGTGTTTCAAAGAGGGAAAACATGCATTATATTGGTGAGGCTTTCACGAAACAGTACTGTATGGCTGGAATATCGTCATTTTGTCCGCCTTTCTGGTTAGCCACTTTCGCAATGGTCTTAGCAAGACGGCTTCTCACATATACAAGCAAAGTACGTTAATATCACTAGAAGCAACAAATATCTACTTAACATTCTGACGAAGAAAATCCAGCGTTTAAGATCATAACATGTTACTAATTTGTCACTGCAGCGAGAAAGTACGCAGTTTTCACAGAAGATTATGACGTATACGACCTACAAAGGTGTCTGCGTCTTGTTACAATAAATGGTATCAGACGACACCAGTATAATCACAGTAGTCATTGTTGGCATACAATACGCGGCATTCTCCCCTCCAGCCAGCCAGTTCGATTGCGATATACTCTTTGCCACATGCACCGCGTAAAGCTTGCTACCGGCTTCATGCATTTTAGTATGGCAGTTCTGTGTGGAGACAGACGGTGTTCAGTGTATAACAAAGCACTGTCTGTTTTGGGTACAAATTCACGTTTTAAGAGGACAAATCTAGAAACCTGTTGTCGTTAACTTTGGTAATTCCATGACCCAAGAGTTGATGATGGACGTTAAAGGCGCATAACTACATACTGTCGCAGAGAATACTTTATACGCTACTATATTGTTCTTCGTAACAATACACCTTAACTTTCACATACACTCACAGACGAGGTAGTTCACTTTTACTTACGACGATAAGTCACTTACAACGGGCTAATTAACAGAGTTTGTATATTCTCAAAGTCCCCGAAGTTATCCCGATGATATAAACAATAATAATACCATAACAATATGATAACAATGTAATGCAAAGTTGATTAGTCAGCGAGCTTTTTAAAGCCGATCCTCTTCACTGCACATTGTCGGTGTCAAATAACCATCATAACCATCCTATCGTTACGTATCGTCTCGGTCGGTAGGTGACAGTGTGTGACTTAACACGAAATATCCCACTGATACCCCTTTATCTTCTGTTTTCAAGGTTGATATTGTTAACTGAGATTGAGGAAACAGAAAATATAGTTTAAAAAATTCTAATGACAGGAAGATTCGCACTCCAATATCAAGTTGTTCAATGCCAGTGGTAGGCGAATTCCCCGCAGGTTTGTATGTCCTCATCTTTCCTCCTTGTATGGCACACTCAAGCCTGCCTAGTTAGTGTTGGATTGCTCACATGTATATCGGTTCTGTGGATCCAAGAAGGGTTCAGATGCTCAATTACAGGACGGTGAGAGGTTTGGTTTTGGTAACAACCTGGAGATTGCTATAAAGTACGCTGAACAGTCCTAAATTTAAGTTTAGGACAACACTAAACAAACTTGAAAGAAAACTTTCGAGGTTGGTAGTTGATAGTAATGATGTGGAGTGCCAGATAGCTCAACCGTGATTGCCACCGCCTCCGCCTGGGGTGTCTTATTCACCGATGACGCAGAATCAACCAGATACAGCTGTCAAGTTCAAGAATACCAATATGAGAGTCAGTTTGGAAGACACCGGCAAAGGATTAATCCACGATGGAAAATGACTTGTATGTCACACAGTAAGTAGTTCAAAGTTAACGGCTCTGCTCGACTTGTTATTCCGTCACACGGAAAACGCGTGTCCTCAACTGAAACAAGAAACGCCGCACCAGTCACAAAACAAACTTCACCAACATGCTGACTGAGCTTCTATTGTCACTTACACAACACCTCAGTCTTCAGACAACGTATGTGAAGCCAAAGAGAAGACTCCTACGGTAAGTATCGCCAATTCTTGTACAAATATCGGTGACATGTCCAGTTCTCTCTTAAAGTCTTAATCAGAGTCTACCCCGACTAGTTTTGAACGGTTGAAGTTTATTTCTGGGAGCCAAATGCAAGAGGTAATGATGCTCTCAATGAATTAGATCACCTCAGGCATGAAGCGTTCCCAAACGTAGGAGCAATTTTACTTCCTGGGGAACGCGACCGGCACAACTGGATTAGAAACAGAATGTTCAAAGCTTTCTGTCCCTAGCGTTTTTCTCGTAACGCTGAAGACATTCCGGATATTCTCGAGCCGCCTGATGACCCTCTGAAGAGCATCTACTTGTTTGGTGACGAGTTCCGTTGTCCAAACTGTGTTTACCGGACTACGGACAGGTACGTACTTGACGGCAATCTCGTTTATTAATCAGCCCATAAGAGGTACGGCACATGTCTTGCTTTGAGCACATATAGAGCTTTCATCCAAATAAACTTGTCTGGATGTCTCACCGTCACTGCTTGTAGCAGCTCCCATTTAAATTGTTTTTGATTTTTAGGTGATCGGGCTTTTCTTTCACCAATTATGACCACTTATTATGTGACCCTGTTGATTTTCGTAATGAAATCTTTTGCGTGCTGATGTGCCCAGTTTTATTACTCCACCACATCTCAATTCTTTGTTGACGTCTTTCGACGCTTCTTTATAAAAGGGGTCCTGGCCTACTGTTCCTTTTAATATACCTTGATCAGAAAGTGTAGGAGAGAACTGCCAAAAATGTGAACACAACTAACAAGCAAAATATCTTGTCACTTTTACCCTTGATGTTTAGTTGTCAACGGATACAATCTTTTCGACAATATTTTGAACTTCCTGTCTTCACTCAAATCCGGTCNTGACGGCAATCTCGTTTATTAATCGGCCCATAAGAGGTACGTCACATGTCTTTTCCTGGGTGATGTTTATCTCTGATAACACTTTCTTACACTGAACAGCCTGTCCAGAAGCATCCTTAAAATTCCCCAACTAACGTTATGGGTTTCGCACATGTGAACTAAAATCTGTTCGTGTGATGCGTGGTACTAGTTCTGTTTGAGCAGAAATACAAGTTCTAACAATTACTTTCTAGCGGCGTGGTAATTTCACTTCCTTGAGCTTAACACCCGGCTACTCGATACTACACATCTTCGTGTTCCAGATAGCTTTACCTTGCTGACACGATCAATCGCACCTTTCTCCAAAGTAATCCGGTTAGTCACAAGTGGTGTAACTGAGGTAAGTGATTCATCAACCGACCCATCTGAAGAGTCGAATTTAACTCGACACCCCCGGTCATTCGGACTTTCATTCCTCTCCGAATATTGTTTTCAGCTCTTTTATGTGACGTCGGTTATAAGAAGCTAAATTTTGAATCTAGTAATCCGAGTTGGAATTACTGTGGGACATCCGGAACTGACTGCGGACAAGCTCCGTGACGAGAACATTAGGGTATTGGCTGCCGAGCCGCTTGTCGATATGGAGCTGACGAACAATAACAGACCCGGGTCAGTCAAGCTATTGCACGACATTACAAACCTCATAACCAGAGTCGAACTAGCGTCCAACGAAGTAGTCAACAATGTACAGTTGAGATACTGTCCACACAGTTGCTCAACGAAGGCACCAGAGTATATGGAATTTATTGTCCGCCTGCTCCGCGTAACCAAGTTAATTATATTAATGGCCCCTACATCACACGCGGTTGGACCAGATTTTGCTTACGAAGACCAACAGAATAACCAACAACAATTATAGGAACCGCAGCATTTCAGAAAATTCCAACCGCATTGTCTTTGAGAATCAGAACGCAATCAATATCCAACGTTGCGAGTGCAGATCTTACTTGAGATGACCTAATATTTGAGAATGATAGCAACCAACATTATGATACAATCAGATGTCCTGCTGCGATGGTTAACTCGATGGAGAACAAAACGCACCACACGAACGGCAAAACCTAGTGGGTAGTAGCGATAATGACTAACAATAACGAGTACAGATGGTGTGATGAAGAACACTTAAACTGTGTATTCTGATACACGGTATGCAACTGTATAGGCAGGGACCATTTTGTTGATTAACACTATTGAGCTTCTCTAAATACGTCGGACGTCATCACAAACTGTTTTTCTCCCAGCTGGTCAACTGATATATTTAGCTGCTTTGGTCATTTTTGTTGGGATTCGTCTTGACAGCCTATTTGTCTTTTTCAGTGAATTGGTTCGGCTTCAGCCAGCGGAACCCTAGACAGACCCAGCTAAGTACTAATGTAAAACACTTGAGTTCCAAGCAGTCTTATTAACGTCATTTAACTGCACCAAGTGGTCAGTATTTCATGCGGTTACATGTACCGACAGTTATTGATTGCAATGCCAAGGTCTCCGTATCACTTTGC
Organism: Paragonimus westermani; assembly: GCA_008508345.1. Taxonomy (NCBI): domain Eukaryota; kingdom Metazoa; phylum Platyhelminthes; class Trematoda; order Plagiorchiida; family Troglotrematidae; genus Paragonimus; species Paragonimus westermani. Next base: position 41,602 of record QNGE01001693.1, read on the forward strand.
TTGGCTAGGTCAAGCTGATTTTGGAGAAGGTGGTAGATCAATTCCATTGATTTAGCCACGTGAGATTTTCTCTTAAACGTGTGCTGGTACTGGTGACAACGACTCGTAAGAGTAGTTACAACAGAGCTTATGATAGGCGTGGGGCTTTCAGCACCTGTCTTCTGGCGACAGTAACAAGATTACTTAATGTGGTCTTTGATTTCATCGAGAGTGGTTGCAGTTCTGCACGTCCTTATGTCGACCAAACGTACTCTAGAACGTCTGCCTGTGCTAATTTCAGTTTCACCAACAGTACACCAGAGTATTCATGTGCGGTTTAGAGCAGTCACGAGGACAGTCACCCAGTGTATTTGCACTGTTCGGTCACTGTTCTTGATTCCAGCAGACAGGACGAATGGAGTAAGGTAGGGCGATTCGCGTCTAATGGGAGGTCGGCATTTTTATCAGCTTATATTTTTAGTACGTGGCAGTTATCGTACAGAGATGTCACGGTTGCATCAACACAGTTAAGCATCACCGCTACCGTCATTTTTAAATCTGACAGTCTGAGTTACGCACGAAGCAATGCTGCGTGAAATCCTTCTAGTAGTTGCCTCCCCACAACGTCCGTTGGTTCATCTTTGCACGTTCACTTTTAAAAACATCGAAAACAGCACACAAGTACTTTTAGCTCTCACCCGATTACGAATAATATATGTGGAGCTGTTGAAGTTACTCCTTCGGGAACGACGGGATGCCCAAGGTAACCGGGGTATACAGAAAACATCGTTTACCAGTTCACCCTTGAGTAGTTTGGTCATAACTGGCACGTTCCAGGAAAACAGGTCTGGTAGCAATGCGTTACGTAGCGCAGGAAGATACGTAAGAGGAAGATTCAAATGTGTCTCTTCCTTCGGAAGTAGCTGCCATCTGTGATAAACTTGTTTGAAGTGAGCATAGGCGGTTAGTGTTTAGGTCCATCGGCAGGAGGCCTATTGATCATCAACTTGTGTTGTAAGAGCAAAGGAGGAAACCTAAAGAGCTTACTGAGTAACAAGTGACGCACAGGCAACTTTCGTGTTCACATTGGTTCTTCGTCGTTGGAATGGTACTTGCCACGATCCTGTACGGAAACAAAGAGTTCAGCATCAATCACACTTCAAATCTTGCGCTGGTTTGTTTTCAGCCGTCCATTATAAAGCAGTTCCGGTTGCAGCAAAATGAGGCAGTTGTCAACACGAAAAAATGTTTCATCTATAGGCTTTAAAAAGACTTTTTATTCACATCTGCAATATTCTGTCAGTTAGACGGACTTACACACCACGTGACTACTGATATTTTATTGTCACTGTGAGCTGTGGTTCGGATTTGGCTGCATAAATGTAACACTCCACCGTATGCTTATGTCAGGATAGCGCAAAACTGACGATAGTATGAACGGATATTTTCACCGCCTTTAGCAGTGCATTGTAAAGGGATTAAGAATGTAAGTTTCATCCAGCTAACTTCCCCGAGTGACAATACTTTAACCTCATTGCTGCCGTACACTTTATGGACTCCCTTACAGTAAAACCACAAAGTTACTGGCTAGGGGGATTCGCAGGCACAAATGGCTATGCAATATAATTTTGAAATCAGAACAGTTAATAAACGAGACCTGAGGATGCAACTAAACGTATTGATCAAAATGGTTGGCCAAAATGACGGTACTGTGATAACTTCATGTTCAGTGTTAGTCCGTTCACCAAACAGAAAGTCCTCCTCAAAGATGCGGGTTCTATGGCCCTGGGTTCGCAACGCCTTCTGCAGTTACAATCAGCAACCCGACAACCTGTTTGATAGTAGAGCACCTGAGACCGACCCCTCAACATTTGCATCCCAAAGGTCCGACGGAACGCTCAGTACAAACTCCGTAATGGTGCTAATCCATTCATCTTGTCATACCACATAGACAGTACGAGTTTCTCCATCTTCGCATGCTGTTCGGCAGAAATCCAATAGCATAACCGTGAGACCTAAAGTCTGTGATGTTCTCCAAAGTAGGTTCTACCCGCACGTGAATAGGCACTACGTTGCAAGCAATGAAATTGGACCTCACTGGGTAGAAGCCTTAAGAAAGTGAGTTAAACAAGTTAAACTGTGAGAAGCATCCCCGGTTAATTCACAAGTATCACAGAGAAGGCGCCGTAATCCGTGCACCTAATTCAGTCCAATGGTTGAGCTTTGCATGAAACAGGGTTTCGTCTGTTCAGCTGTAGTGAGAGCTAAGTACGGAAAAACACGTATCAAACAGATTTGAAAGTCCTACCATCCATAGCGTAACATTTAATCCGAATTGGACCGGCCAGTCATAACCTTTATAAGTTAGCGTTAAACTCATCAGAATATAACAATGAGAATTTTGCGCAGAAATCGCAGAAGTAGGTTAAAATCGTCATGATATAGATATCAGGTTCACACAGAAGCGCGATAGTGATCAGTCGTATTCTCAGAGGATGCGCGGAAGAAGGAAGTTCTTGCAAGTGATCCGATGTACATCCAGTTGCCAGATAAGGTGTGTGATCAGCAAACAGCAAATATCAGTTTTTCAGAGACGAGGTGTCTTTAGAAGAAGACCACATTGTACCTAGACATACACATAATAATAACGGACACTTGTTGAAACACGAACGAGTGGGTTCTCGGGCATGAAACCGGAAAATCTTTGCTGCGTGACGTAACTCACACTTCGAAGGGGTTGACAAACTTCAACTAGGATTACAACATTTATCAGCACGGTGAGGATGTCACTTATTGTCGCCTAGCGGACCCGTTAATGCAGTAGCTGATAACGGCTCAGTGCAGGTTCACTGTACAGCATTCAATCGCATAATTCAGACTTTAACAGTAGTCAGTTCTGTTCCCGCCTAAGATGACCAAGTCGCAATAGGAATTAACGGTAAGTGCTGGGCTCCCTATTCTTTTATTTTTGGAATTTTCACTTAGGAAGAAACTCATCAGAAACAAGAGGTGCTGCTTAAGATTAGGTGACCGGATGCACTCGCCAAGTTATCTCAGTCTGTAGCGACACATTGAAGCAAGGTATCTCACAGCACGCACGCGTGGTGCTGTAAGTACGCACGGAAGAAGTATACTCACTTGGGGCAAGTCACTCATTTAATTTGACAGTAGGAGACAAATGTTTCACCAGCAATCACGTGGTAAATGCTTCACAAAATTGATCTGGCTCAATATGGTTATAGTGGTATAAACTCCAGGAGGAATTGAGCAGATTAATATTGCCAAAACTCGTTTCATGTGTCGTTCTGGTAGGTTTGTTCTTTCAGTGGAAACACTTGATGAAAACATTCAGTATGTCACGTACGAGAGTTATTTTGTGGAGGGTTTGTCTTGGAAAGCACTGTACATAAACTTAACAGTATCCCAAAAATCCAACTTCAGCCACAACCACTAAAAACTTATCCTTCAGCCGACGAGATGTTCGATTGCCTCACCAAAAGTGACGCATGCAGGGCAAGTATTCTGATGGAAAAGAGTAGGTTTTAACAGGTGTTATCATTAACTATTGTAACAAAACAATGATTAAAGAGATGGAGGTCAACTACGGTTACCTGGCTTGGTTTAGAACAGCAACAGTTACAGATGACCTTGACTCGTCTACAAATAGCACAGATAGGTTAAGAGTATCAGGTCAGTTGTCGGTTAGCTAAACGCACTTGAGAAAAGACGTAATCCTGAAGTACAAAGTACACACAGGCCTTCTCCAGCAGTCTGAAACGATCGATTGGAAGTCAGCAATTAAAGGATCGTTATCTCAAACTCGTGTTTTAAACGGACAGGTAAGTGTGTAGACGAAACGTCCTCTCGTTTATGGTCCGCCCTCCCCCAAATGCATTTCTTAACTCAGGGATCACGGCTGCCTCTGGTGTGAAGTTTAAAAGTCCACCAAATCAACACATACCTGACGGTCGGCGAGAGCTACAAATCTCTTAGACTCATAACTCAACCACACGCACGAGTCACCTACCCGTTTGTATCTGCTTGTTTTGTGTTACTGTCAACCTGTACAATGATCGGCTATACCATCACAATGTGTTGGCATGCTGGATGTTGGTAGTTTTCTTCCGATTCGACTTTCTTACCCTAAAACAGTTTCCCATACATTTTTGAAATTCTAACAGGTTGCAGTTTCTGGTTCATACAAGAAGGGGGGAACGAATAAAACTTTGATGTTTTCCCCTTTTCTTTTGCAAACTTACGAATCCCGACAGTAAGCACACAAAAATATTAGTCTTTTTACCGTTGTTTTCTTACATCTCTAAAATAACCTCCCCATCACATCGACACAAACAGAGAACTATTTGAAGTTAACTGTCAATTCGTATTCGAGGTAGAACACAAGCTCAGTTTCGTCGGACTTTGTTTTATGCATATCAGAAAACACAGACTCAATTTGAGTCCTTTCAGTTTCTACAATGGTTTTTTCACCACGCTTAGATTAAGCTGTCAGTCAAAAGTAGGACTGATTTGTCCACATGGTTGTCGACAGTTGACGGATTTCGGAGTACAACCATCCAATTCTTCCTGTCTGATAGATGAAAAATCAGACAGCCTCGTAAAACTGTGAGAACAAGGGGAAACAACTCAATGATGAAGCCGGCAATACCCAAAGGACACGAGGATATCGGTTTCCAACTCAGGCAGTACATACATAAATTATGAAGGTTTCTCTCGCTCATTTCACCGCAAGGTTTACTATATGGCCAAGGGTTACGGAATATAGGTTTCATGGCCGATCTATAACACACAACGTTAATCATAACACACTTGTTACGACGCACTCGTTCACTTCCACACTCTCCATCTCAGAGTTCTTGCTTCGGTTCATCTAACAAAATGCGAGTTAGACTTGGGCTCGAATTTGAGTTCATGTGAAGGTCTTAGTTGCACAGACTGTCAGTTTTCATTGTCACGGTCAATTATATATCCAGTAGCTACTCGGGCCCATTTGGTTGGTTTTGATGTAGGAAGAGAAATCATTTTCAACAGAAATATAGCTTAATGTACCACAATTTTTCGCGATAAATTTTCATATTGCCAGTGTATAATTCGCCATTGGGAAACAGAATTGTTTATAACACGTGGATGAAGTCACATTCTGAACCAAAAAGCTCGGAGTCAACATCTAAATAGATAAACTTCAAATGTGCTTATGGTTTCTTTTTAAAATGAAATGCGTTTTTGAGCAAATTCATCCGCTAATGTTCCTAATTACCATTAAAGATTTCTCCCCATTTTCGTCATTTTATGAACGGGTCTTCTGTGGAATTTGGATGGGGACTAGTATAAGCATTTAGTTGTATTATTAAAATCGCGGTATGTAAAGATACGATACACGAGATTAGACTTTACCCTGTTCGCAAATGAATCTCAGATGGTAAATCTGGATTACGTTAAAGGTTGTTTCATGTCTGTGCAGGGCAAACCTTACGTAATTGTACTTGTGTTTTGTAAATCCTTGAGGAGAAAACTACTTTAGGTTTCATATATGATGACACAAGAAGCTGACATTTTTCAACTTTCCCCAATGGTTTGCCTGTTCTTCCATAGGAACTATTTTTGCTCTTCTCAAAGGTCATAAGTGTCCAAGTTCGGGGCTGGGGTGAGTTTAAAAATGAAGTGCTTTGTGTTCCTGTGGCCGAAAATATTCCAACCAGTGTCCCAGTCAGTGAAGGCATACTTGTACCGGCTTAGTAAACATCAGATAGGACACATAATTGTGTGACCGCTTTATTATCCGAAAGACACTTGGGATGTTACCTTTTCGAGTGAGAAGCACCTATCACTGTGTTCAAACTGTTTAAACTATAGGTCTGTCAGCACTTTTCTGCAACGATTTTCATCTACCCGATCGTGTTTCTCTGCATTGTGTTGTCCGGTTTACCAAGAATTTGATGACAACCCTTTTACATCTGTCCAGTCCCCTGGAAGTCCATGCATTCCTATGACTACGATCACTGGCGAGTGACGTTTAGTTCGTACCTTCAAGGGTACTATGTGGTGTTGCACAGTGTGTATATCAGTATCACTCAGTTACGTTGCACTCGTTTTTTCCGTTTTCACATCATCCTTGCGTTACTGACACATGTGTTGTAAATGCACTTAAGTCAAATATTATGTTCCGAACTCGTGTATGAAGCTAACTGACCAAAATATTACAAACGAATGGGTGGCTTTAGAACTACTTCGTTCTCACGATGCAACAGTGAACTGCAGTTCGATTGAAAATGACCGCCTAACGTCGTCTTTGACCGGTCACTCCTCAACTATGGACGTAACAAGTATAATGTCACCTTGCTTGAAAATGAAACGTCCGCAGTGCAAGAGCCATTCGGCATAAGAGACTGATCATCGAAACCATCAGCTCGACATATCAACTGTGTCTCCACACTGAAGCTTAAGTGTGTACCCAGCTTCTAGGCTACTTTCTGTTATATTATGTGTGAACTATGACGAAGTATTTCCGAAGTCCTTTCTTTCTGGTCATTTCGCGCACTGACCGAGTCATTTAAAGGGCTAAGCTCTCAGTAGAAACCCAACCATGAGTTACAAAACAAACCTTTGAGAGAGTCATTCATTCGATTCATATTAGCTGCAAATTCTTCTGATTTGCACGCATTCGGATAACCCCATCTGGAGCTGATAAGTCGTTCAATCACCAGAACCGTTCGTTAAACGTATGACTATACCTATAACGAAGTTATCTGCACATGCTCCCTAATTACTTACATGCGATTTAAGAAGGCAAACTACTACGGAGTGCAACGAAGTACACTGAACAGCACATCTTGCTTTGAGGCCACCATACGAAGTGAATCGCATATGGCTCTAAGGCGGAGGTTTTCAGCTCCAAGACATACATTTTCATCCAGCAAGCGCATTACAAGTCGAAGACTATTCATATCAGCTCATCTTTCCACCGTGATCTGCAGACTTCCCTAACTCTATCAGCCATCCGTAACAATCCCAATCACTTCGAATTTGATTGCAGGATGTTGGAAAGTCCAAATACTTTACCACCGGGTTTTGTTACACACGCAAACCTGGTAGGTTGCCGCTTTCATGCAATATATGTGTATGGTCAATAACAGTAGTCATCTTTTGATTATCGGTAAAGTTTTCGATGACAGATTCACCTGGACGTGTAGTACGTAATGAATTGCCCGTAAACACCCTGTACACTGTTTTGCTTACTTGGTCTAACAATTAACGGCAAGTGAATAACTCTGGTATTGGCTGTCTGTCACGCTACAGAGAAACAGTGTTAAACTTCTTGTTAAGATCCATTAACATATTTCTCAGTGACGTACAAGAGAACCCCACACAGGAGCTGCTACATTAATAGGTTCCTAACTTTATATCCATCGACAATCAATTTTACATAAAACGAAAATAGGTCGACAAGTGAACACCACAAAAATCAAAGTACCCGTGAAAGTAATAAAAACGTGAACAATACTGAACAACCGATGATGGTCATGGTGTATCGGAAAGCATCATCGCTTTGTCAAAATGTTCAGACAATCAACTGGTTTTAGTTAGGCCGTGAAAAAAGAAAATCGAGCATATGTTTGGATAAAAACAAGGTAGGAAGGTGTAGTGTGTAACCCTCGAAAAGGAATGCCACTGTGACAATCACCCCAACAGTCTACTGTTTCATACCTTTCTTTTTGAACTCTCATTCTGGTAAGTTAACCAGAACTTTCAAACGTACTTTCCACGTCCGAATTGGGCAAGATTTGCTGCTTACAGATATCAAAAATCAAAATGCCGGTACACTTTTCTGTCTAGACGTACGTGCAAAAATATCACGTCACGTGAAAGTATTTCGCAAACGACAGAAATTGTCGCGCACGTCTGTGTCCAGCCTCGTACGAAAATGTTGATTTCCGCCTACGTCCATTCCTAGTGAAGCGTTTTTTATAAGATACCAAACGATGAAGACAAATTGCAAAGAATCAGGGAAATTTCTGATAAGAATTACACTGAAATATCGGATATACTGACTACTACCGTTATATTACTTAACGTTTTGAAAGCCAGCGTTATTTTTATGATCCTCATGAGGGTTTGTTGTTGGTGAGCCAGTTTCAAGGTATCGCTATTCTCCTCGTGTACTAATGAACTTTCTTGAATGCTCTTCTTGATGGTTCTGACTTCACTTCGCTTGTTAAACAGAAAGGTCTATTGAGTCTGTTTGTTGATGATATTTCATCACCTCTTCGGAAAATACATTCACCATGAATCGATAAGTACATGATAACTTCAGGATGCTATCAAGTCGCATTAATCACTTTTGTAATCACAGGATTGAGAATCTAGACGAAGCTGAAAGTTACACTATGAGACACCAATAGACTAAAGTCCAATCATTAAATTATTGACAAACAGTAGCCAATTCGAGGACCCACAGGGTAGTTGCAAATTTACACACCAACTTCATCTGGTCGTAATTAAGGTATGAGGTGTATGTGTTGCACTACTGCTCAACGGAACTTGAAGCTATCAGACTTTGTAATTACGTTGTAAATAAAATACCATAAGCATGTTTCATTCCGTTAGTAGATAGCTACGTGAACCACATACAAGAGAAGAGTTCAAGCCCCGTTTGCCAACAACCAAACATTCCAAGAAGCTGGATATCAGCTTAAACATCACTTGAACGTTGCTTCTTATCTATACGTTCAGCATCCCTTAGAGATATGATGATGTTGAAAGATTATAAATGGAGTAAAAACTTAGACATTCGTAAGCTTGAAATAGTGAGTCCAAACCTAGTGTTAATGAGTGTATGTATGTGATTCTTACAAAGAATATGACAGGCTATTTGGGTGAATTTTTAATTCAACTGGACAAGTGTGTAAAGTTTACTGTTAATTGATTTTGAGGGAAATTACATGAAATATGAAACAAGTCGCACAAAATTACAAGCTTTCCCCCCCCCAAATTTGCATTAGCAATATGGCCACCATATAGTCCTCTAAAAGTGGAGTAGATGGGGTGTTTTGAGCATAACGAAATTGTTAACCAAGACTTGCAGAAGCATTGTGGTTGAAACGTAGACACTCCTGCTAGTTTTGACGCGCAACGTATGTGGAGAAAATTGCATTTTTCAAGGCAATGCGAATGACCACGGCTCACACACTTGTGAATAGGTTTCAATTTCCTTCTTCTTGACAGTAACTTTCTCACTGAAGCATCGTAGCTGAATAGTATCCTATAATTTACTGGCTAGCTGAAGTGCAGTTGACTAGTGTAGCAGACGATTTTGTTAACAGAATGAATTATGGACTGCCATCTTGGCATTCCTCAGTGACCCACGCTGACAGCTTTACCACAAGCTAACGGTTCGTGTTTCTTCTAGGACGAAATATGTTTTAGTAAGCGCGTTGTAGGTTGGCAGTGAAAGCCCTTCATCTTACTAGCGAAAAATTTTCATAACTTCATCCCCATGCACACCGGTGCAAATGAACATAAAGTATGTACAACCTGGTCCGCAAATCTTCCGCTGAAAATACAAGCAAACGGTTATTGTTACTGTTCTCCAAGATGTTTTTGGAAACGGGAAGTTTCCCACTTTAACGAACGTGCCTCCTGTTACTCATCGCAAAGATGTATCTTACTGTTTCACTCTGTGTGCTCATTGTGTCAAAGTGACTTCGGAGCTTCGAATTTGAGTGGTCCGCAATAAACGGACAATGTGTTGGACGAGATAAGTCTCCCTTAACGACCCACGCAGTATGGGAACATCAGTGCGTTTACCAAACAATTCTGACTGACGCTCGCTTCATTCAGTACGTCGTCTGGTTTATGTAAATTCGTGAATCGTATCTTCTGATTCAAGTGCACTACTCCGATATGCAGCGCGTTATAAGCAACCCTACTCGCTAAATCATAGTATACAAGTGGTATTGATGTGATGCACTTCGTGTATTAAGAACAGTTATTTGGAATACAGTGTACCTGTCTGAGCTACTACGTTTCGTTTTAAGTTGAAGTTTCTTCCATTCTGCCACCAGCAAGAAGGTTGATGTGAAGTTGAAAATTAGCTCATCACATAGGACCTCGTGTCGTCAATGTTGCAAAATCATAAACAGGGTGGGTTGAAAGGATATTCTTTGCGCTAATCGGTTGTGAAGACACCTTAGTGCGAGACTGAGCCATTCGCAAATTGAGAATAGAAGAAATAAGACAAAATAAGAAACCGACGAAATTGAGGAATTTTCACACACGACAGTTGGATAGTGAATATTAGTCTGACATAATACGAAAGACAGTAGCCATAAATGACAAAGTAGATTTACATCAAAGAACGGCACTAGTCGTTCTATAAGGTACTTATAAGGCACCCGCCCAGGTGATAAGCTTCTGTTCAGCACGGCAACAATGGGGAATGGGTGAAAAATATGCTCAGTCTGTACTACCCGTGATTAGGGACTTCGATTTACGCTAAGAGTCGTACTCGAATGGAAACCTCCCGCACATGTACTAAGGAAAAGTCCTCATACTAGTTGTAGTAAGCACTTCGTATTCACGAGAAAGGAATCCCAATTTATAGTTGTACAATAGTTTTAAGGAAATCACATTCTATCACTGATTGATTGTATTGGCAACTACAAAGTCAAACTGTAGGCGAATTGGTGCAATATAGAAAAAAACCTGCGAAATAGTGTGATTTGTAACATTGAGACTGGTCGTCCAATCCTGATGAGGTATCATAAACGCGACGTTTGGATTGGTCCCTTGTTGGATCTTCTACTGTGTCAAGGTTGGGGTAAGCAGTGTTGATGGGCAGCGCACTTTCACGGAAACCTAACTGATAGAGTTGTCTAGCTGCAGGAAGCTAACTGAAACACAGTAGCTACTGTCGCTTGTTAGGTTCCAGTAAAAAAAGACAAACATTTCGGACTGTAATGTATTCCAGAGACAAGGTCACGATCTCCTAATACCCAAGCGACTGGTTACATTTGACGTACCAACAACCATGATCTTCTTTACACCCTCTTGCTCAGCTAATTCATCTGGTTTTCGTTCTTCTGAATCGAAAACGTAGAACTCTGTGTTATGTTTGTTAACTCATGGAACTATGCTGACGTCATTGACAGACGGACAGAACTCTCAGTTTTCATAGCTGAATCTGGTAAACACACACACACTCTCTCTTTCCAATGAAACTCAGCCTGTTAGTTGGAATGAACATGATTCTTCCACTACGCACACTGAGTCAAGCCTTAGGCAAACAACAAACCAGGTTCTATCTCCTTTCCCCATTGAGAAAAATTTGCCTACTCATTCCCGTTCAAATACGTCGTTGACGCTACGATTGTTTATGAAACTGCTTATTCGCTTCCGCGAAATACATCACAGAAATTGCCAGTGGGTTTTATTTCACTACCTCGTAGCGGACACTTCGAAATATTCTCACTTTGGTCATCAGCATCAATTTCATGTTAGTTATAGCTCATTTCTAAACTTTGAATAGTCTACTTCTAGGTCATTCACTACCAAACAGGTTGGAGTCTGTACTGGAACTCTTGTTTGTGATAGCTTGAACACTTACTAAAAAATAAAGATACCTCGGAGATAGGCAATAGAAGAGTCAAATCAGTACTTTGGTTTCTTATAACTGGAACCAGTGGATACACTTAATTCAGTGATTTTGTTAGGATCACATCAAGTGATCCTCACTGTCGTCTGTGTCCTTCGATTTTGCTGTTCTCATCCAGATGCGTCCTCTGTCTGTATTAAGATCGCATCGATTCAGATCTAGCTGAGGCACTCCGAGTGGCTGTTTGTCCAGATGGTGGTTGCGAACAATTCTTCAAAAACCCGAAATCTCCGTGGTCCACTAAACAGTAATCAGTTGTCATCCTTCATTCTGAATTACACTTCTCTCGCTTTAACAATGTATGTTCGTGCTTTCGGATAACCTGGTTTTATACCAAAAGATCTCAGAAAGACACGCGAAGTGTTCATTTGGTTCGCTACAAGTCGTCGGAATTAGGTTGCTTGAACCAATCCTATTTCGCGTTGGGCGGTTTGATCGTCTACTGGGCCGACTTTCAGGACCGACGGCCCACATGAGCTGCTCAGCCAATGGACTGGCGTGATGTCATGATTCTTTTAAGCCATCAACAACCGATCTACTAGGTATCAATGTTCTTCGTTATCCTTTCGATCCGTAAATCGATTAGCTCAGACTCTCCTCTGTATAATTATGCTGAACTGATGATGAATTGGCTTTTTTATATTCAGCGTGTTGAAAGTATTCGTGATCTGGGGAAAATAATAATAAACAATTGCTGAATTTAAACATTTTTCATGTTGTAAGATATCCGCACCAAATGTAGTACGAATGAAGTTGAATANCTCCTGAGGAAGGCCACCCGAGGTGGTTGAAACGTAGAGTATTACAACTTGCTCGAAACGTTGTGTTATTCCCAATCTGTATATCAATTTTTCAGGTTGCTTCTAAGGTGATTGTTTGATTGAGTCAAGATGTTCGTCTGCTGTTGGAGTCCGTCAACTAGTAGGTCACAGGTCTCGAGTTTGAGAGACCTTTACGATAATTGTGGCCAACTCAATAAATGTGATACTTCTCACGGTCTGCTTGTATCACCTTCTGCGCCGAAAACTCGAAAATACGTCCAGTTACAAGAAGGCTACTTTAAACTTCTCGTCAGTTATCTCAGCTTTATACGACATCGTCGTTCATACAAATGAAACCAAGAACTCATTTGCAAACCGCATTTCGGGGCTAAAACAAGTACATAGTATGATAACAATGTGTGGTAATGGTTCGTCATTATGTCGTTTTAAATCAGAACTGTGTCAACACCATTAACGTTTGGTCAGATAGGCGGTAAACACGATCATCCAATTGATGAAAGGCAGAAAGTTGTGAGGGAACTGTGTTTGAGAAGCTGAATAATTTTCCGGATACTCATCGCGATTGTTTCAAACAAACGACCCTATTGTGGTAACAAACAACGTTGTCCGATCAAACATCAGAAAAACATACCATCCGCTGTGTGAAAAGCAATACAGGCTCGTTTTGAGGCCCCCTATAACATTCGTTTAATGAGGTTAGGGTGGAGCGTTTTCCTCATTAGAGAGTTTAGCCATTCAGAGCCCAAGCACAGGCCACTGCAAGCCAATCAAAAACGGCGGTCGGCCTCTACGTTGAGAGTGTTTGTGTGATATGGGGATAACAACTATTTATGTCAACGCGTATCGAAGTTGAACCATCGAACTGTTTGAGACGAGGTCATGAAACTTAGCGAACGGGCCAACCAAAGCATGACACACTTGTCCAGTAACAATGGTGAACACTGTTAATTCTCCATAAAAAGGGCACTGTTTTTCTAACAAACTGCAGCTGTTTGGTATCACTAACGCCAGTGTTGCTCCCATTTTGTCAGTTGAGTGACCCAGTACGTGACAATGCGGACAGACACAGGTGTGGAGGGAAATAATGATTACAGCAAGGATTCTTAAAAAATGCTTCTATAATATCCACAGACAGTAGTTTACGGCGGATTACGCATGCATAACCTGACTCCCATCAAGCCACGCATGGTTGATTTCGTGATCACTCCATCTTCGGGAGTTAGTCTTTCTATTGACCTCTATTTGTTGTTGAAATCTACGGAACAACAACCCGGACCTTCTGCGCTATTTTGAAAACGTTACATGTCCAATATTCAGAATAATAAAAAAGAACCTGAAGAGAAGTGTATTTTGCATTTTTCAGGAAGTGCACTGAACCAATGGAGAGTACAGCTCCATTGGCTATGACCGAGTAACCCTAAACAGATTCGATCCCGTGTTTTTGAGCATAAAAGAAAGTATGGTTATTTCGCTTTGGATCTCAGTTTTGCCACAGAAATGTTACCTCTTCCACGAACGAATGTATGGCAACATTGAAGGGCAGCCAATATGTCCACAATCTTCAGTATTTGTTCAGGAGTGAAACGACTCGATAAATCGATCAAATAATGGTTAGATGTTTGCAGTGACTACCCTACCATGAGTAGTAGGATTGATTCAAGTACCCAATGATGAACAGCATGTTAACTACTAGTAAGATAGAAGCGTTGCAAATGATCAGTGTCAAGTTGGTCAGAGTAGATCAAAGGCACTGCCAAGCTAGTACGTTTTGTCCGCAGTCTAGTTGGATCAAATTGGACAAGATTTTAATACAGCAGTGCATCAAAACAAGGTTCACTCAAAAATCTCAGTTGAGATGGAGTCTTCTGTGAGCAGGTTCTTGTCGGATGTTGCGCTCCCCCACTCATCCAGATTTGATGTTTGCTAATACAATGGTTAAAGTATCTGTGAGTTAATCAGATAGAAAGTTTGTTTCAGAAATTGTCAAGAACCTACATTTTTCTAAAACATTTTCTGGTGGTTTCTGCCCAATTCTGATGAAGGTCTACCAGACTTACTAGTAAAACGGAATACCTTTCAGCCTGAACACAAGGAGTTGTTCACAACCATGAAAACACCCTACGAACAGCTTACATGAAGATTTGTTTTCAACAATTTCTCCATCAATGTTTTTTCCCGATCCCCCAAAGGGATATTTGCCTGGACTGTGCCTATTCCATATCCGATATATCTTCCACAAAAGAAATCCAGTAGACGAGAGTTTTCAGACAGTACATTAAGAAGCAAACCCCAAACTGCATATCCATCTGTAGGGTTTGTCCTCAGAATACCTTTAAGAAAACGTCTCATTCATCGAATTCTTGTGCTTCTTGGCGGAAGATTCAGCATTATGATATAAATAAGAACAGAACACTCACTTCGAACCGGTCACTGACGAAGAAATGAATGAGCATTACCAATAAATTCTGCCCGTTAAGTTCCACAGCCAAGATTTTGATTTGACAGGCTGTCTACTATTGTGTTTTACACTATCCACCACTAAACCATGAAGCAATATCTCCCGAACACACTTTCTTCTGATGTAACTACTTAGTTAGTGCATGTGATAACAGAGCATTTGTGATACTGACGTCACATTGCTCAGCCCAAGTCAGTAGGGTGACCTATATCTCTAATCTTACCATCCGCTATGAGTTGTCACTGGTAGAAATGACTCAATTCCCATTTTCGTACAGCGGCTTAATCAACTGCGAAGAACACCACCGCGGTGATGCATAATCGCTGTCAGTTGCTTCGGGACGATATAGACAAACAAATTCACTACATCTTCACCGGTCAAGCAAGAGCACAAGGGTCTTTCAGACAGCAGAGCAGCGCATTCCTATGAGGTCTGTAATGAAAGCGTCATTATGGAAGTTAATGACAGGTTTTAGCACGTACCGTCAAGTGCTCGGAAAATACCACAGAAATCAGTCTAAAGGTTTCTTCCAAAATGGAGGGTCCAAGACGACTTAAGAAGTGGCCAGCCTTCCGAATACGCAGATGAACTATCGGTCCAACAGCCTATTCAAAAATTCATTTCTGGCTCTCAGAAAAGTATCTACCAGCTAGTTCGAGTTTACGTTTCATCTCAAATTGTTATGTGGAAAATAGGTTAAAAGTTAACGTCCTAAAAGTTGTGAAGCGATAATGCGAGGAACGTACTCAAAGGACAGAAAAGATATGGAGCGTTTTTGTACTGGACAAGCAGTCGAAGGTTGCCTTGTTTCTGAGGTTTGGTCTCTGTGCAATCGACCGTTTTGCAATCATATTCAACAATTACTTCGACCTTCACCCTATTCATTAGCTTAGTTTACCCAGTGTGTACAAGAAGTCGTTGGTGATAGGTGGTTTAACAGCAATTCCAGACCAATGTTCCGAAAGATCTCATTTTTATGGTGAAGTCTAATCAAGACGAAGGTTGATTCCATTTGAGGTATGGTTAGCAGTACTCTGTAACCAAAACTGATTGGGAAACTTGTAACGTATACAATGAGACTAACTTCGAATGATTCATGGATCTCTTGTCACCTACATGGGAATCATCCCGAAAAGGCACGGCACACTTGGGACTCATGCATTAGAGTACAGCGAGTTAGCTTAAGCTTGATTAACTGTTGATAATGTTGTAAACTGTGTAAACCTCGATAGTATCTGTCAGTCTGCCAATCCCAAACTTTGCCGAAAGTACGTTGGCTACCCCAAGACCTCGTGAGGAACTCGTCGTAATTATGTCCTTCTGGTAGTACTGTTAACCGGCCAACTGCAGCTGAGCTTTGTATGTGCATTTTTGACTACTGATCAGGGTATGGATATCGAAAAACGAATTTCCATCTTGCAAGTAAGAGGCGCAAACTGTGGATACAGCCCCATGCCAAGCAGACTCGAAATAAGCTAGGGAACGCGAAGGCTGAGTTATGAGATCAGTACACACCGGATTTACTGTGGCTGAGGAGGTGCGCTGATCGTTCACTGAAAGTAAGTGTCTTTGTGTGGTGTTCAAACAACAACCATATGTTAGTCATCTCATTCCTAAATTATGGTCTGTTCTTTAGGTGGGGATTTCTAGCCTCTATTCCTCATCAAAATGCCAATTCTTTAAGAAGATATTATTGTCCAACTGGCAGGAGCCACTTTTGGTCACAAACCGGTTAATCTTCCCAGAGGACAGGATATCCAGTTACACTAGTATACCATCAAAAAAATAAGTGATATACACAGAATCACAAAAAGAACCAAAGCGAAAGAATACGTCCGCCCCAGATTACCATGGTGACGTCAGGCCAAAACGCTGGCAGAACGCCAAATGGCCGCGTTGCCGTCACCTACCTCGGGAAAGTGGAGATGTACCACCACTCAGTCAGCAATACAATTTACCAGCCACTTTGACCGCAATCAACGTATGAACTGATTCTCATGTAACAAGACGTCTGTACAGTCTGGTCTATTGTCACGTGGAGTTGAACTGGCCGACTTGGGAACATGGGCAGTTTACGGTACCGGCGGATGCAACTGAAAACACGATGAATTGTCAGACGACTCCGTAGGGCCAAAAGTGCTATCAGACATGCCTTAAGAATACCAGCTAACAGTGGCATTTTGTCCGCTTGAAAAAATGGGGGGAAACTCACTCTCTGGAGCTTAAAGTACAGATATCCGACTGGTATAGTCTTTGGAGAAGTATGACTCTACTGTCGCACTGAGTATACATGTGTATTGATCGCGTGAGTGACTTTTTCAAATGTTGAAATGAATGAACTGTCCAAATTCATCAAACGATAAACATACTGCTGATCCTCGTGTCCAAGTGCTTAAACAATTTTTGCTGCCGTGTATTTCTATAAGTTGACAAGTAGCTCCAACTGTCCAGTAGAACAAGGCTCCAATTTATGCTTCATATAGTACAAAGCACTGTCTGTTTCTTGCTAGAGTTAATACTTTGAATTGACTGGCACATAGTCTTGATTCAAAACCTATAAAATTTTCCAGTAGAGTCTACTAACCCAACAAGCGTATCAATATCGAGAGGTATAACCTGATAGCCGTGTTGACATGATTTTGGGTGAGTGTGTACTGCAATAAACTTCAGATTTGCGTTGGAAGTTAGTTCACTCTCTAGGTCTGTGTGTTAGAGGTAAGTGGTAAATGCATATTTTCGATGCAAAATTAAGGCGTATATGTCGATCTCATGAGTTAATCCACATTTTTGATCTTGTATAGTTCGTTTTCTGCCAAATCTATTCAAACGAACGTCAGGTCATTGGTAACTAATAGAATATTGCTGGCAGCTCCCTACTAAAAAAGAGATTAGTACAAGATGTGATGACCGTCTGGTTTCAGCTTAAAATGTTTACAAACGGTGTACACTGTACTGAGATTACCACTTTGGGAGATATTTCAACGGAGCTTTGCCTAATTTAAGGGTTAATGCTCCAATAGATCCACCCCAAATAATAACCTGATTTAGTCGGAACTCCAAGGTGCGCCATTAGTGAGGCCGCCTTGTCATAAGTTCGTGAATTCAATCGCCGGCTGCCGCAGATGTTTCTACTGTCATGTGCTTGGTGATCTGAAATTAGTTAACCAGCATACAAACCAGTATGCCACATTAAAAAAAGTGAAACAGATGTTAAATTGCAGGGTGCCAGCACAGTTTCCCTATAATAGTAGTTAACTCCATATCGACGTTTCTCTTCAGGTTGGTCCGTCAGCTAATCGTAGTCTGGTTGTTTAAACAGTGTGCACAGTCTAAAACTATGTACCGTTTTGGTCCTTTGGAGGGTAAAAATGAACAATTTTTTGTTGGCATGTTGCGCAGTGAAACAGAGGACATAGGTGATGGCCTTTTCCTTCATCTGTTGACAACCGACATGTCCGTTGTTACCTGCCCCGAGGTGACCACGACCTTATAGACTGGATTCGCTTCGTTGCTCAACCGTTAGAACGTCAGACTTAACAGACGGTGTTTTATTTGTCTGAAGGTCAATCACATGGCCAGGTCGTGCAGACTCTACGTTAAGTGTCTAGGGTTTGGTTGTATTAGGCGTCATGATGACGTGTCACCACGTACGCCCAAGACAAATGAAGAGGCTGTACAATGTGGTGCAACTTCTGCCAGTCCAAACGCTGTTTTTTGGGCTTTGTACCTGTTCGGTTAGTAAGCCAAACGTGCTACATTGGGACGTATGCATTTTTGGACGATGGTTTGGATATCACCTTAGTAGACAAAAGAGTAGCTCGCAAGCTCGTTTTACCGCATAATCCTTGCCGACACTCAATGCGCGCTCTACATAGTACTCGTACGGTACCATGTCATCGAGTGGCCTTTGAAGTTCTATCTGTGGACAAGGCCAACATCATTTCTGTAGAGTAAGCGTATACTGTTGATAAATTATCGGTTGTGCAGATCGACAAGCCATCCCCGATGGAGTTGCAACAATGAACTCATCTAGCACGGATGGACTTCGCTGCTATCTTAAACAAACGTGTAGGTGTTCTCGTTGGATGCGACGTTCCCTAGGCTCATTGTGTATTGGAACAAAGAATAGGAACCAGAAACGAACCGTATGATATTAGAGCAGTTCTTGAGTGGAGCTTCGGGGATGCAATTCACGCTGCATCTGGAATGTCCAAGTGTGTAAACCACGTGGGTGATTGGCCAGTGTCGTTGTAAAATAGGATTCAAAGAATTTTCGAGTTGGAAGTCGTTGAGCAGAGAATCTCGAAGAAAAGGGTGCTGTCACTCGAGGATAGCGAACTTCGAGTTAAGGCGGAAGCTTCTCTGTCTTCGGACGGTCAAGACGAAATAGGTTTCCCATTGTGGACAGGGACGAACCAACTACTGATAAGTAGATTAAGAATAACACAACTTTAGCAACAAGTGGTAATGCTCTGCCCTATCAGTAACATTTTAAACGTGACACAAACTATTTGACTTCATTCGTACTAAATTTGATGCGGATAGCTTGCAAATGAACCAACTACCTGGCAATCGCGCGATTTGTGAGTGACGTCTGTACTCACTTAAGCGAAGGCTACTCGAGGAAACCACATTGAAATCGAAGTATGCAACCTTTATATTCAGCCATATCAGCACAGGCTATATGAGAAAGGTTTCTCCCAAGGTGTTAATTGTGCTAGACGGTTGTATCTAACAAATCGTCCAGTACTTAACCCGTATAAGCCGGATAGGGTCGAATAGTGTTTGATTGCGTTGCCATGTATCAACGAGTTACTGTTAACCATGTTATGCTTCAAGGGCCTGATTTGACTAATACTCTCTGTCGGAGTGCTCCTCCCTTATCGAATGCATGTGATAGTCATCACGGCGGCTATTGCTAAAATGCTTTTGCAGGTTCGGGTTCCGGAATGTGACAGATGGACTTTAAGCTTCCTGCGGTGGGGCTCATTTTCCCTCCAAAGATCTACTAATGTATAGGAGCTGAACGTGCACTCTTTTGGTGCCACTGTAATGAGGACCAGCGATCGCACTATACTACTCACACCAACACCATTCAGTAGTGGAGCACGAACATGGATTTTTGCATCGAAATGGCCGCGGGAAAAATACAAGAAAAAATATTGGAGTGCAGAATCGCACAAAATGCTTATTGCTATATAAAGAAACTGAACATTGACGGCCGTGGCAACCGTGACGTTCTGAGACCGGTGTCGTGCGCAGATGAGTGTTTTTGTTTGTGGTCCCTTTGAGTCGCATAACCTATGTATTGGTTTTCCGAATAAGAAGTCCTTGAACCATCGGCATGTTTGGCGCACAATATTACTTCGCCGTCCAGTGCAAATTTTGCCCTGCAGTGGATTGCTGTTTACCGTGGTGCGAGATTTCATGCTCTCGACAACATTAGCTATAAAGGAGAACTTCTAGGTGGACTACTGCTTGTTATCGGTCGCAACCGTTGAGATGCTATATCCGTTGTAGACGAACTTCACACCTTGCTACAGAAGAGTGGGTTTCGTCTCACAAAGTAGATATCTAATATCACTGAGTTTGTTGAACATATAGCCTTGAAGGATAGACTGCACAAAACGATTAACTTGGACCTTGAAGGTATAGTGCAATACGTTGCTTCATTGTATGACCCTTTGAGAGTAGTAGCTCCAATGCTGATTCGAGTTCGCAAGCTGCTGCAAGACCTTTGTGGTCGGGGTCTTGGGTGGGATAGTTTAACAAAAGAGACCGCTAGTCTAATCCCGGAGAATTGGCTGACAAATGTCCGGACCGTTGTGTCAGTTAGGGTGCCTCGTTTTGTTTCTCCGAGCATACCTACGGCCGTGGGAATAGAATTGTACTTGTTTTGTGATGTATCTGAGGTATAATACGATGTAGTTGGTCATACTGAGCTAGAAGCGTCAAGCGGTTCAGTTAAATGCTTTTTCATTCAAGGCAAATCAAGGGTGGCTCCGTGTGTAAGAGTTATCATCCCAAAAGTTGAACTCACAGCGGCCGTCCTCTCAGTAAGATGCGGCTACTTGTGGACGAACTGAGAATGCGTACCGAACGCGTAGTTTTGTGGACGGACTCAATGACAGTACTGCAATATATTCATAATATCTCGTCGCGCTTTGCGATATTCGTTGAAAATCGAGTAAGATTAATACGTTAGTATACCACAATATCATAGTGGAGACATGCCTTCCGAGCTGAATCAGGCCCATTTAGCATCCAGAGGAGCTTCAAGCTTATTTTTACGTGACATAGATCATTGGCTTTAGGGACAAGAGTTTCTAGTGTTTTCTGAGGGAAGCTGGCCAACGTCATCATTTTCCAGTGCACTGACAAACTAGAACTGAGAGATTGGGCGTGTTCTGACTGATGTGACAGTGAGTACAGTTAATCCCATTTTGGAATGTCTTGTACCGCGATATTCCGGTTGGTTAAAATTAGAGAAGATAGTAGCATGGCTCTTTCGCTTCATCAGGTTTGTTTGCTTACTAGAGTCTGGAAGCCAAAGAGATGCGGTAGAGTCCGGGGCATTGCGTGTGTTCGAATTGAAACGCGCAACCAGCAAGCTGATCATGCTTGCTCAGTAAAAATGTCTTCCAGATGACCTGAAATATCTTAAGTTAACTCTGTTGGCAGGAGATGTCTATTCCATCCACCCCGGTTAAGACCAGTAATAATAGGCGATTTATTGTGGTTTGGAAGGAGACCATATGACGCTGCTGCTGTTGTTCTACCGTCAAACAACACAGTCACAGAACTTACAGTAAAAAGTCACCGCGAGACGGAAGACCACATGGGTGCCACACATGTACTTGCATCTATCCGAACGAAATTTTGGTTCTTAAAGAGAAGGGCGACTGTTAGGTGCGTGATTAATAAGTGTTTTATATACGAATTTCTGTCTTGTAAGCCCATAGTTAAGGGCTCCGTACCAGTGAATAGAGTGACTACTGATGGGCGTCCATTCCGACATACTGGAATGGACTAGTTTGGCCCGTTCAAGATCAAGATAGGTAAAAGCGAACACGATCGTTACGGCTGTGTGTTTACTTGTTTCCAGATTCGTGCTATTCACTTTGAGGTTGTCCATTCACTGTCAGTTGATTCGTTCATGATGGCACTCATTTGCGGGTAGACGAGAAGCTCCGGATGCCATATATATCGACAACTGCACCAACTTTGTAGAAGCAAATTCAGAACTGAAGAAGAGGCTGAATGTTCTGGATCAAAGGGATATTGCTGATTGCCTGCTAACTCGTAAAATTGCCTGGGATTTTGAGTCACCTGAAGTCATCTATCGAGATGGGGGGAAAATGATAAGAACTGTCCGGCGAGTACTTATTTCTATCACTCACCAGCAGACTATGAATGAGGAGGGCACTGCTCAGTTACATGGTAGAGATGGAAATCATCATCATCATCATAGACAGCAATACATCGGTAGTTCACACTAATGCTTAACTGCCACACAACCATGAAGAAAAAGCAAACCATATATAGAAAGAGAGAAGGAAAAAGAAGGGGATGGGAAGGGACCTAACTACTGAAAATAACTGCGTCTTTATTCAAACATTCAACATCCGGGTGCCTACATCTTGGAAACAAACAACCGAGCTGCAAGTGAGAGTAAGGCGTCATCAGCCACGCGTCATTAAATGCACTCAATTCACAGACAACTCGGCCAAACAACGACAACATTCACGCCACTGAGCTCGATTAGCCACCATCTCACCTAGATTCTCCAGCCACCTACTCTGTGAGATGGAAAGAATAATTAACAATCGTCTGCTTGTGCCTATCTCTGATGATTCTCAAAATCCGAAGGAACTTAGACCGAGTGGTCTGTTATTACTTCGGTCGACGAAGTTACATTATCAGGGAGCTATGCTGAGGGTTGAAGGTAAGCCCAACATCTCATTTGCGTATTTTGGGAACAGTAGCGACGTAAATACCGGCCTGGGTTGCAAGATCATCATAAGTGGCTCATCACTTCACGTGATTTGCAGATAGGGGACGTCGTCCTCCTTTGTAACACAACTCCTCGGAGTGTTTGGCCGAAAAACACAGTAGCCAATGCATCCTCAGGATCAGACAATCACGTGAGATTCGTGAAAACACAAGGCGTGAGGCTGTTTTCTGGAAGGGTATAGAAGAAGGTAATACTGGTATGTGAGTAGTTGTTCTAGGATTTCTAGTTCCATAACCTCCAGTGGTCTTCGTGGGTTTGTGTAGAAAGCCCTAGTGGCCTTCAGGGTCTAATGCTGGATCTGTTGAAGTTCGTCCGCTATGTTTGTCGTTCTGTGTTTGGTACGATGCGGAACGTTGAATTCATTGAAGTATGTTTGGTTTGGTTGTAGAAAGCCCATCCTAAATTCTTATTTACTAGCCTTTATTATGTGCAGTAAACGAACATAATAAATTTTCTACCACGACAGCTTAACGTGTCCACTTCCTTCCTTTTACACCCATCAATGCTTATCTAGTAAAACTTCCCATCTTGATATTGTTTAACACGTGCCAACCTTCATCTGCACACCAATGTTTCATTGCGCTCATTTCTTGTTGACTGGTGGCCATTTCCGGACCCGCGTTTGGTTATTCCATTTTGAACGCTTTTCTACTGGATAATTGGTGTATCTGGTTAATTCGTTTTCAAAATGAGATAGCACCTTCATTGCAATTTTATCAAACAGAATCGTATAAATTCCAATCCTTTTGATTGCCTTTTCAGACGTTTTTTAGACTTGGAAGATAGTCCCGTTAACCCGACTGTGTGAATAAGCGTTATTGGAATTGTCGAGTAATCGGTACTGAGTGAATTAACCCCGAAATCGCCGGGAGTGATTTAACACAACCTATTTTGAAAAAACGCACTGGATTTCGCTTCACTGGTAAAAACTGACTAAAAAGTAAAGGGGTTCAACCACTTTTCAAGCTATGCGATCAGCCAAATAGCACCTAACTAACTGCGGAAGGCAGTTCTTTTCAGGATTACATGAACCAATCACATGTAGTTTCTTTTCGAGGAAATTGCGCCCTATTAAGGCTGTCGGAGCTGCACATCACAACCTCTTTGAGCAATTGATGGCACAGGTGTGGTTCAACTGATCGCTATAATAAACCATGAAAGTAGTTAGCACCCTTCTGCCTTTTCTTTCCGCAAAGTCAAGCCTAAGGGTAATTGCTACTGACATTTCCTTTTTCACTGTTACACATGATATTCCACCTTCTCCCTCTGGTCATGAGAAGGAGGCATGCACTACCGACGAGCTGTAACAAGATCGAAACTCGAGTCTAGTGTTTCTTCTCAAAAGAGATCGACTAGAAAGTCTGTAGGAATGCGATAGCTACCATCACTTTTGAGTGATATTCAGTGTATGTGGAAAAAAATCCCGTAATACTTATCAAAATACCACTCATTAAATTTACTGAGTTCAAGGATTTCAACTTGGAGAGAAGTCCTAGTCGAGGAGTCACTGATCGGAAGTAACATAATGTGAGGTCAATGGCGCAGTGGTTAACACGGTTGCCTCATGATTGGAATGTCCGGAGTTCAAATCCCGGCCGTGGCAAGGATATGCACTACTGACGAGCTCTAATGAGAGCGAAACTCGAGTCTAGTGCTTCTTTTCGAAAGAGGCTGGCTGGATAGTCTATCTGAATGCGAACGCTGCGATCAAATGTGAGTGATGGTCAACTTGAAAAAAGTAACATAACAGTCAAGATATCTCTTCACCAGACCACCTGACCGTCTGAGCACTACTCACAAGCCAATGTGGTTGAGCGTTCATATATGATGGTTAAATCATGTTTTAAGTGAGGTCAACGGGGTGGTGGTCAGCACAGTTTTCTCATGAACGCGTGGCGTAAGTTCTCCTCCCGACCGTGGCAAGCATATGTACTACTGACCATCTGTAACAAGAGTGATACCCGTGCTAGAGCTGGCTGAAAGGCCTATATGAATGCGGAAGCTGTGGGTTGTATTCAACTTATTTCAAATACGTCCGCAAACACCTATTTACACTTACTTCATCGTTAGGTGCCCTGCCTTTCGGAATTTCTGCGAATCCTTAGCCGTATATACAGGTCTATACATATTGTTTAGCAACAAGTTCTCTCTAGATTGCTACCTTGTAAGGTTTTCTCTATGTCAGCAACATTGAAAACCGGTTATGGAAATATTATACAGAATGCCATAACACATCAAACCGGTGGAGAAGTCCACTCCCTTCTACGGCTGATATCCACGTTTTCTGACATGACAAACTTGAGTAACATAACAGTCAGATAGATAGCCATTTGTCGGATGTTCTGGTACCATAATCCTTGTGAGCAATGCAAAACAAATTTGGACTCGACCGAAGTGAGAAACACTAACTCTGTCCGACAGAAGAAAATATTTAAGAATGAGTGTTTGAGAGTTTTACTGATTTCAAACACCGAGTTCCCTTGATCCAGTTCACCAATAGCGACAGAAGACATACATCGCGAGATGTTAACATTTCGTTTATTCTCTTCAGTCACGAACGTAAAACATTAGAATATATAGGACATGCGATTAGCAACACAATAAAAATATTCAACCATTGGGTTTACATGAAACAAAGGCTGTCGTCAGTTCGCGGGCAGACAAACTGCGTGAGTCAACAGTTTATGCACACACAGAACCGGACAGTGAGTATTGATCAACATCACGTCGGAGAAAGTGAGCAATTTGGGGTTCTTATTACGTAACAGAACTTGAAACGAGTTGGCCGGGTCAACAACGTGACCTGTTTCCATGATGTGCTTTGAGATGGATGAGGTCGGATTTCGTCTGTCGTTCTGTTGCCAATGTCCGTTGCATCATGGCGCGTATCAACCACATAGGCATATGTTCAGCCATTCTTTGTCGCAGGCATCGGTTTGTTCTGCAAGTGACCTGATAGATTACATGTGAGACAGAACATGTCGGTAGGTCACGACTACGAATAAGCTGAGTGACACTCCTAGTTGTGAGTAGCAATCGCAATTCAGCCGCAGGGAATGTGCGAGTTAGAGCAGACTGGAATTTTTTACTTACGTCGGTTGTGATACGATCGCCTTTGAAGGGTAGGTTCAAAAAGACCCGCTTCTTGGGAACCGTACTCACGACAGTCTTTGTCAGTCTCTTCTGGCTGTGAACATCAATGAACTTCTCCGGGTATCTGCTTGTAAGCGGTACCTTTCTTAATTTCGCCTCTTCTCCTTGTAAACAGCCATCGGTGCATATCTCCCGGGCTCTATGAAACAAGGTTCGTGCCAGGCCTCTTTTGTAAGTAATGGGCGTAAAAGAGGAGAACTGCAAGCACTGACCGCTCCAAGTGGCTTTGCGGTGCACTGAACGTTGTAATGAGCCATCCTGCCGTCTAGAAAAGATAAACTGTTGTTTGCTTCCTCCTCATGAGAAACAGAAAGATTAGGATGAACGGAATCGAAGCGGTTTAGGAGCGAAGCAAAATTAATATTAATAGTAAAAATCAAAATATCATCTACATATCGCTTATAGAGGCTGGCACCATCTGTAGCATCAGATAGTTTTAATTCAGTCATTCCTGATTTCAGTCGAAGATCAATCATTGGCTTGTGTTACTTTTTTTCAAGACTGATTTTGTATGACGCTCCGCACAGGTAACTGAAAATATGCAAATGTGCACTTGCTGAAATGCAGTCAAAGTCAGTTATATTCGATCAATTTTTATCGCTATATCCATGCTCGTATCAACTGTTAACATCAGTAGTGTTTGACAAAAACAACCATTCACTTGGCATTTTCGGACTTTTGCCACATTTTTTGTACGAACTGATGTTGGTATCCGTTAGGAGTGGACTAGCAAACTGGCGGAAAGTTGTCACTGGTGCTTGTCTTCATCACTGGTTTGCGATAACACGCGTGCCTCACTCACTTGGACATTTTAACGTCATAATCCCATCTGTACCGATATTATTAATGGCAATTTAAGCACAGAACAATAGCCACGGGCAGCTTCAGTGCAGTCAAAAATCAGAGAAAAGACGTGAAACGAATAGTCACAGTAAGCGTATTAATAAGTAAACGAACGAGAGGGTGATCCGCACAATGTTAACTTAACACGCGAGACCGACACGTCCGCCAAAAGTTCTAAAGACCATTCACACAAGTCAGCTAAGAGAGAAGGAATGTCACCGTTCTACGACGGTTCCTGTTTTGTGAAACACATTGGGTAATACGTAGGTGGATCACGTGAAATGAACAGTAAAGAAGTGAATATCAACGGAGAGTTTAAAATACGTGCGCAACAGTTTCGGTTTTGTTACACATCGTGCACTCATAATGTGCGGTTGTGTACAAATGGAATTCCAACCCCTACATACAGTTCAGATATGTGTGTAGTATGCCCGAACTGTTAATGGTGGCTTTTCACGGTCAACAAGTTCATTACAAACCACATTCATTTGAATATGTGATGACACATAGTGGAGTCAGGTACCAGATTTAAGGATTTCAGGTTCTTAAGATTTGGTAGGTTTATGCAGAGGAAGCTGACAGTACGTAAAGATGTACTGGTGCCCATAGGAATAGAGGTGGAAAAAGCAGTGGTTACAACATCTAGCGAGTTTCGTGGCCTAACGAGGTTCTAGCAAAAATGGGCATATAATGAATCGGGCGAGTAATATAGCACTATTGAAGAAAACGTAACAAGTTAAAACGTATACTAATCAGAGTATTGGAACCCGAAAAACAAGGGCGAACCCACTGCATTTAACGGCTTATTATATGTTTCAAATCGTTGAAGCAGCGCGACTAATGATGAAATACACGTTAACAAAGGAACCACCAATCTAAACCTGAAGTCGTGTACAGTGCCTTAAAATAACTGGAAATACGTGAGATTTCAAACTGTTTGAAAACAGATTTGTTGGTTTAGTGAACTGTGATTAACTGGAAGAAATAATGATGACTCCTCTGGAAAAAACTACCGGTCTTTATCAATGAGACTCGTCCCCGTATATCCAGACGAAGTGTCTTATGAACATTTATGCAATCTAATGTCTCCATTATGTTGGTATAAACATCGTACTGAGAAATTCACGATCTCGACATATGGAAAAATCCTTTGCTCTATGTTCGCGTTGGTCCGAAGTGCATTTAGTAGAGCCTTGGATGGAAATGAAGAAATTAGTCAATATCTGAATGATCAGTTGTAGTTACACACTATATCGACTAGGATAATAATATGTCAATGTACGTTGATATTTAATGATAAAAATCGGGGCTGAAAAATTAGTGAAATAAATCAATAGCCTACCACACTCGTGTCACAAACTGACCTAATTCGTCATACCCACAATACGGTGATTTCAAACAGGTGTTTTACAACGTACCGTTTCGATATCGTGGTGGGATACGACAAAGTAGTACGGCCGTCATTTCACACAATTTCGATCCTTCTTCTCTGTCACTTTCACTCAAGTGGTGTCCAAAACTTTCCTTTACTTACTGAAATCCACCTAATTTCGTCATTCGCCCACAGACCCGACGGCTTCATACGACGCTGTCAAATAACCGTGTAAAAGTACACTATTATGAGTGCAACACAGTTTTCAAAATGGCTTGTTCAGTAGAAAAAACTGAGAGAAACCAATGACGATTGCTTATTACATGCTAAGGGTGCAATCCAATGTTGACTAAAAACTCAATAGGGTCAGTTGACACCGGTTGGCTGAACCTGTTCAACAGGAGTGGGTTAAGTCCACTGTTCAAAGCACTTATCACATCTTTACTGGCTGAATAACCCTGTTACCTAGACCATAAGAATTAGCCTATTGTTGTTACTGTTGTGGCTATTGCCTTACCCTCCACACCGCTAGACTGCGTGAACTGCGCTGAAATCCACACACTATTCGAGCTGTCAATTCGTTGGAATAAACAACGTTCTATCGACCTCGACTAGCTGGCTGCCAGCATTCAATGCCCGCTGTTTGACTGGAACGTGGAAGGTGAACCGATAAGTTCTGATTACGCCATGCGAGGATATAGGGAAGAAAGATGTTCAGAGGAGAGGGATTCAGGGGTGGTGTGGACTTTCCCACTATGAAAATAGACGGCGACTCGGTTTCTGTATGCGCCGCTATTTGGTTAAATGGAAATTGGTTATTCTGGAACACAGCCAATAGCTTCAGTTCCAGAGGTCTTAAAATCAGGCCACAAGCCTGTAGTTGCTCGAGCAGACGAACAGAAAAGAAATTAATTACGAACCATAGGGCAAACAGATGTGACAACAGTAAACAGACACTTGCGGCACCGTCAGGCCCGAACGTTCGCGAAAGGTCAAATGGATATCTTGACGTCAGGTATATCGAGAAGTGAAAACACATCATCGCCCAGTCAGCAATACAGTTGCTAAGACCTACTTACTACAAAATATGGTCCCAAATGACTAGTTCACAAGTTTGTGCAAACGTGATCCAGTTTCTTGTCACAGTGAGATGAACTGAAGCAACGGAATGCCAACGACGCGCCATAGGACAAAGGTGAGCTTGAGGTGAGTGGGCTGGTTGCAACAAGTAAAACAATAAGTAAAACGTAGTCAGTGTACAAGAATTCAGAAAAATTATAGTAAACAAGGTTGGGGTATATGATTGAGGAACTGATTCAATTAATTTGAAGAAAAATGAACTTCTATCGAAGGATATTCAGTAAAGATCCTGTCAAACTACACCATGAAAAAAAGAAATTGTATAAAAATGAAACAAAGCTGCTTTTGGTCTGTCTGGTAAAGTAAAATATTAAGCGTAAACTAGGGTGAGAAGAATGCTGTGAATCATCATTGGATAGAGAGCCTAATCGTCTCACAATAACAATGCAAGATGCTACCACTCACCGTTCCCATTTTACAAGATGTCTGGAGTAAATATGTGTCTGTCTGTTTCTTCCACGGTGCAACTTTTCCGCCCAGCTCTCTCCCGTGGATGCCAGTTTTACGCCGGTTACCTGGTTACTATTTATCCCATCGGGCAAGGCTGCCTCAATCAATTCATTGATACGTATTTTTGGGATGGAGACGTTGCTCCACCCACATAATTCGCACCACGTCTTTTGATTAATTGTTAGAATGGCGAAAGTTGCTCGGACTGAAATAGCACCTATATTGTTGCTAACTCCTCGAAAATCAGACAACATAGATCATTGCTTCGTAGGGGCAGGTAATCTAGTAACGGTTTGTGGCAAAGTGTGTTAGACGTGTTCAGAGAGATTTCACATACAAAACCGAAGTATAGTTGAACGAAGAGTGTACAGTTGCTCAGTCCACGAGGGTGGACCTTTCAAGTAGACTAGTGTGTAAAGATGGGAATTCCAGTCTAGTGTATTTAGTTTCGGTCCTTGTTTTACAAAGTATTGGATTTTTCCAGGTTGAACTAAAAACATGCTTGACTCCTTTGTGTTCAATGAATAGTTTTCTGTGCACAACCATTGCCTTCCTTTGCTGTTCTGTTGCCCGACGTTCATTTTCTCGAATCGACCTGGTGTTTTTAACTACCCATAGCAAATATTGTATCCACGATCTGGTCTCTGTGAACGTTTTCCTTGGGAGCTTATCCACTTTTAGCTAGATATGTCTATCGTTTCCTCAAATCGGTTCCAATCATTTGAAGGTGATGAGATCATTACGCTTATGGCAGAAAAATGTACCCAAAATCACAATATGCTACCTTGATGCGGAATGTGAGATGAGTGAAGTTAGTAGTTGAACGAACTTAGGTTTATAACCACTGATCGATAGTGTGAAGGTTTGTTTGGTATATACTGGGCTGGAACTGTTAATTCCTTTCGAAATAGACCGGCTGGAAGTGTTCTATGAATGAGAAGGCTGGGCTAGTGTGAGAATGATGTTCAATCTGCAGACTGTTGTGTTATGTTATGTGATACATGATTATACTTTTAATGGCTGAACAAGTTAGGACTGATAGATGTTAATCTTACGCAAATTGAGTGCTAACAAATTGTATCATGTAAACACTTCACATTTAAGTATAAAGTTACTCATTCATTCTTCTGTTTTTGTGTAATATGCATAATACAAGGAGGAAAAACGTATACTTGACTGTTCCCCTCAACCAGTGTGCTTTCAAATGATTGGAAACACATGAAGAAATTTTACTGATCTGTATAAAGGTTAACGAGTAGCAGTCTGCCTCATGAGCACAGTAGCATCTGGTTCAAACAAGACGCAGAGTCCAAATTTATGGCGCAATCTGTTGTTTTTCAAAGCAACTGGAGGCTCATGTTCCGGTTTGCCGAGGCTCCAGTTATCAAACGGTATATTTAAAGTGTGTGTTCAAGGAAAACGGGGATTACAAGAACAACCTTCACACCTTAGTCTTTTCGCTCAAACAAATATGACCTCACGATATATCCTCGTGTGGTGATGAAACCTTTGCATAACGGGGCATCGACTAACCGGTCGTCATGCCTTATGCATTTCTAGGATCACCCGTCCTGCTTTTCAGCTTGGTGCTCATTTGGGAGATGGTGAAGAAAGTTCATTAAACTTTTAAATTTACTGGTCGGTTCTTCCACTTCACAACCGGATGTTTCCACGACTCATGTACATCGCGAAGCCGTTTCGTCATTTTCAAGATTTCCGGGTTGCTATTAAGAAGTCTGTGTGGACAGAACTGCTGCCATATGATTCACTGTTGGTGGAAAGGGGTTTCGGAAATCCTAATCTTTCACAACCGTCAGCTCCAAACAAACAAACAGCCGTATAAACACTAAGCAGTGTGAGCATACAAAAACGTTCAGAGGGCGACTTGTCACAGACACGTAAATGTGTGCGTGAAAAATGTTTTTTCAAACGTGGGCCTTGAAACATGCGAAATGTAGTTGACGTGTTTGAGTTGTACGCAAATAAGGTCTACAAACGTTGGTTCCAAACAGACTGTTTTCATGCATCCATCAACAATGGTAAAACTGGAAAAATGCAAAACATTTTGCCATTATGTTCACTGAGGCCGACTGTTTCTAGTGATACCACAAAGGATCTACCTACCCTCGTTGTCTGAATCACAAAATGAGGATATTATGCAAACGTCGATTTACTTTGACAATATGTTAAGAGTTGAGACTGGTCTGTCTGACCTCGACAAACACCGCAAACAGTTCGGTCCGTTACGTTGTCTGGTGACCCTACTGCTTATGCCCCTGCGGTGTGTGTTCACCTGCGTAGCTGTCCAACTGCAGGCGCCGCTGGTGTCTGGGGCAGAGGGTTACGGTGTACACGTCAACGCTACAGCCTTCCGAGTTCACAGACAGTCTAACGGTATTTGCAGACACGAGGTAGGTGTTGTCTGTGCCAAGTCAACAGAACCATGGTGCGTACTGACATAATGAAAACTAATAACCAGTGACCGTATCATGCTTTGCACATCTCAAAACTACCGGTGTGCTACCGAACCGTTGGCTACAATAAGAAGCAGTTGAGCATGCAATACTCGTCAAATTTTCTGTCCTTCTACACTGCAACAACTGTACCGAACCTTGTCCCTCGGCTGAGCTCTCACCAAAGTCATACTTATAAAAAACCGACACTAACTAAAGTGACGTTTACCTCCCAACTCATTTCTACTTTGTGATACGCTGCCTCAAATCTTCATCATTGCAACTACGATGGTTGGTGTAGTGAACCAACTGTGTGAAGAAAACTACGTATTTACTATCCATTGGCCTGTAGAAATGATTACATAGGATGAATGTATTTATGGACCGTTATCTCCATGATCTACCGTCGCTGTAACCTGCGAACAACCTACCTTGATTACCGCATACTCCCCGTGAGTCTGCCTAGTGTTTAGTGGAACAAAGTTCCTTCTTTAACCTCAGCCACTGTTCCGAATAGATTATGGCGTTTTTCAATAGTTTTTACCGGTATCGTATGTGCTAACGTTAGCTGCACATCACTGACTTACTAAAATGGCTGAGTGGTCACATGGAAATCATGTGATATAATGTTGTGTTCTCTGCATCGCATCACACCACGAACAACTAGGCGATAAAGAGAATACAGTACACTGCATTTGAATGGGTTCAGGCGTTAACTGTCTGTTCCTCTGTTTCGGAATAAAACTGCTTATTGTGTATTTGTTTGCATGCCCTATAGGGTATCTCGTGTTGAAGTGATAAAAGTCCGTCGAGTCTGTGAACTAAGTGTATTATTATCATCATCACAGCATCCTTGCCAATCAGTCTGCGGGATTTGTTGGAGTAACCTATACCTTCCATCTCATGAATGACAGAAGAAAACCATTCAGCATGAGAATCACATAGGTCCAAGAACAAACATCTGCGAGAAGAATGGTCAAATTTAAAAAAGAAAATAAACTTTACAGAACCGCGGCTGGTGTGTTGTAGCTCTACGGACAGGCCCGCCAAACATTTTGACTGGAGTAACATTACCAGCAAACAAGATACAGCAGTTTCGTCTCCGAGCTCACATCAGGCCGTAGTATGCGGGACAACTCTCTATATGACTGCGTTGAGTCATGCAGGCGAGTAGTCTGGCCATTGACATCTATGTTTCCACAACTAAACGAGTTGACCCAGTTCTATCAAGTTATCAAGAATCAAAACTGGAGAGGCCCAAATGGTTAATCTCAAAGGCATAGGAACTCAACAAAAACACTGTACATCAAATAGGCTGAACAGCGTAGGTTGAACACACACTCCTTGAAGCGGTCACCTGAAAACTAAAACTACTGCTTCTGTTTTAAAATCTAAAATACCTAGTCCGTCTCCCTCCGAACCGACATTCTACAAGCTATGGTAGGTTTCTACTTCACATACTATGATGAAGTTTGGATAGAGCAAATGAATATCATCAGCGCTTGAAAAATTCCCACAACAAATTCTGATTGATTGTGACCGGGCATCACGTGTTCAAGCATAGATATTGACAACCAAAGTGGTTGTTTATGTGGCTAAACTCTTATCACGTAGATGGTGCGGAGCGTGTATATGTCCCAGTGCTAGAGATAATAGGCAAAAATTCGCAAATGTGGACCCTAGGCCATGTAATCTTTGCCTACGGAAGTTGCAGTGGCTGTAGGACTGTTCAGAAGACCTACCCAAAGTGGTTTTCTCGGCCCACTGTCCCGTCCGCGATCACATACCACTCACTTCTTCACTAGAATGCTGGTCATTTTCAAGACTGTTTGACCCTGCGTGTAGAAGGTAGATATCCATGTCTAATGAAATCACTTCAGTACTGGTTGACGGTTGCACGTTGACACAGCTATTAAACCACTGACCGTTCTGTTGTTACCGACCCTACTAGCCACTAGTCCACAAGCGAAGTAAGCCACGCAGTGTTAAATCAAGGAGCACAGCAGTCTACTGTCTTCTGTCATTCTGACACATCCGGAAACAGGTTTTCATCTACTGTCGATGTAAATTCCTCGGGCAGTTCCGAAGGAGAGCGAACACGGTATGAATAAATTTGGTGACAGTTTGTCAGTTCAACCTGACTACGGAAACAGGTTGAGTTGACCTTACATAGTGTGGTTTGGCGTGAGAAGAAAGGCTTCTACACCAATTCCAGTTGTTCGCAAACAAGACACACGTTGTTTGATGTAAACCACTCAGGTGAGTGCTACCTTGACTGTATTGTGTAGTTATGTTGACAGCAAAGACTGCTAATTGCTTTTGAGCTCGTTTTAAGACTTGGAGGCATATGGTATTTGACACTCCACTAAAATCAGGATGAAGTGCGGGATAAGAGGATCCCGCCTATGCGAAGGTGGGGCATCTGACAAGTATGCATTCAAGCAACGGTTGTATTCAAAACTGTAGCAGCTTGAAATAATTGAACAACTGCGGACCGAATGTTGCGCAATGATATTTTAATTTTGGAAATATGTGCACAGTGAGCGTTCATAGTCTATTGTCATCTATCCATGTCAAGTTTACAGTATGCGGCTGTCCGTTTGCCTAGAAAGAACGTTTAACAGTTGGTTGAATATGTGATAAATTTTCTCGTCGTAGTGTGCCTTTGGTTTCAAATGAAAACATGACTCAAACTGTCGTAGAAATTCCCAGCGTACTCATGGAAAATAATGTGTAGTGAACAAGGTCGTTTTCAGTGATTCACCATCAGGCTAAACACATCACATTTATATCATATTTTTCACGAGAGAATCGTTAGGGGAGTAAATTGGGACGTGTGGTTAATGAGGTCAGTCAGTTGAATGACTCGAGTTGACCAACTTATTGATCCTCCATCAACATTAGAGTTCAGGCACACCCCGCAGTAGCCCCGTCCTGTAATGACCACAAAAACATACAGCTAGTCTACCTAAATGCTGAGCCCGTCTCATTGATATGCGTTTGAACAGCTTGTTGAACACAAGTTTGTCTCCACTGCCATGGAAAAAAGCAGTGGATCGGCTGGAACATGAAAAGCTAGACGGATTAATTGTGCCAGAAAAAGTTCCGTTGATGGTTTTATTATTGATTTGAAGTATCGTCTCCGTGTACACTACAACAACCCTCAGTGAGTGCGTCTGCGCGGCCGGTCCGATTGCATGATTCACCATTCGTGAAGCGCCAGCGCACTCGCAACCGTGCTTTCGCCTGGGTCTAGTCGAATTGGGTTTTGTGACCTTGTCACGTGGGTGGTATGGTGTGGGCTATAGATAAGTAATTACGGCCTAACACGAACTGTTTATAACAAAAGGGTAGACAGTTGAGTATTAAGTTGTATAACACGAGTAGGCATAAACTTGGAAATAATTAGAAATAAGCAAGCCAGGAGATTCACATACAATAACAGATAGTATCCTGATTGGTAAAATTGTGAACAATAATATCCAGAGTGTGCACTGTGTGTCGGCAGCGTTACAGGGACAGGATCACTTGGATACGATTTGGAACTGTGCAGCTGAGATGTGGCTCACGTCCTCGCATCCACTGGCTTTGCGCGTTCCTGACTTGTTCACCTCCTGAGGAGTGGCGTCAGAAGTCATGTTTGTGCGAGTTTACTCACCTTCTTGTGTGCACGTCATCGTGCTTGTAAGTTGACATGGAGCTGACGCAGTCGATGCGTGCATGCGTGTGTGCATGTGGCCTTGGCCTTCGTATTGTTGAGGGGAAAGAGGCCATTGTCTATCGGATGAGTGAATGTGAAAAACTCCTAACGTAGCCCGTGTGTGCACAGTGGATCGGGACTGTTGAATCCCGCGCTGGTTTGAGGAGTGCGTGATGTGTGCCTATGACCTTGAGAATAGGCCAGAGTACCGATCCGTCACAACCTTACTAACTTGACAGTTGGCCCCTGGCAAGCGTGTCACAATCTAACGTCCTACCATATAGTCCCGCAGGTCTACCGTAGCCTCCAATTTCTACCTATTGCAGGAATGCAATACTACCGCTCAACTGTACCTGAATTCATTGTCAATCGGTAGTTCATCACAGGGGCTACATACTTGAAGCTCTGGTGAACTAATTCGCTCCTACTCTCAGCAACACTGGACCCCAGTTGGCTGATCGGAGCAGGTCTTTGACTTATCGAACTTGCCCAGAACGCTATAAGTGGAGTGTCGATTATAATGAATTATGAATAACAGTTAAAGGCCTGTGTACAGCCTCGAATTACTTGACATAATGATTTGTTGTTCTAACTTGACGTAATCTCATCGTCG
The DNA here is from genome assembly GCA_008508345.1 of Paragonimus westermani. Classification (NCBI taxonomy): domain Eukaryota; kingdom Metazoa; phylum Platyhelminthes; class Trematoda; order Plagiorchiida; family Troglotrematidae; genus Paragonimus; species Paragonimus westermani. Next base: position 78,227 of record QNGE01001693.1, read on the forward strand.
TATTAGATCAGTAGTATGACCAGGTCATTCACTTTGCAGTCACGACAATTGATATTCATTGCCCCAAGTTAGCTTGATAGTAAGGTAACCTCTAGGGTTCATCTTTTACTTGTAATCCTTGTTTTTATCTTGCTTTTTGCCTGTGATCTTTGTCTCCAACCTCATGTGACCGTACTCAACCAGCATTGGTTATACAATAAGCCCATATGAAACAGTAGTGCACAAACTCTTTATTCCGCTTGTGTCGTCAGCCAGTTGACCGATATATGCGGGCTGATAAAAAAAACATGGGTGCTTCTGCATGGAACGTGCACAAGTGTTGCTGTGCCCTTTCCGGCTCCACACATTGAGGATAACGATGTGTTAAAGGTTAGAGCTTCACAAGCGGCCGAGTTGTGTGTACTGGGGTGAAGGTTTGGCTCAAATTCAGAGACATGTCTACGTCTACTAGACAGCCACCAGCCAAAATGAAAGCAAATTCTCATGGGATAAACATGGGCTACTATTGGATACAAATGATCGGAAATGTCCAGATTATTTCAAGAAAATGTACAGCATAACGAGTTCCACTGATCCGTTCTCTTGAATGTACACAGCGTAGTTACTGTTTCAGTGGTACTCAGTGCAGGCAAAACAGAATCCAAGACCGTTTCTGAGCAAAGACCACAAAGCTAGCATCTACCGATTACCAAAAAATTCTGCCGCGTGCACACAGATCAGGATTTTGACATTTTATCGCACGTTTTGTTGGTCAGCCAGTAAGGGTTAGCGCTCGTGAGCAACTAACCAACACTGCTGGCTGGCCCACGTTCATAGGTGAGTTCATTTACTGTCCAGATCGCAACACAGGTGTAACTGGAAGCAACGTGTGAAATGAATTCACACCTTACTTTGCATCCTCTTATCGCCTTGTTCAAACAGTCAGTCGGTTGATTTCCTGATCGGGTGAGTGGCATACAACGTCTAATCTCACAGAGGCTAGGACTCACTTTCCTCCAGTTTTTCTCCTCACCAGTGTTCCCATGGGATAACAGGTAGGACAAACTCTCTAAATCGGGATTGGACGAAATAACTGTCAGGGGAAATTCAAACGAACTGCTCTTAACAAAGCTTACGTTTCATTACATCTTATGACTGAATTTTTGGTTTGAGGTAGACGTATGACCAACAAATCCACCCCAAACTTGTTTCTGTGTTAGCTACTTCCTTGGGCTGAATCAAAGATCCTTAAGATTTTAAATAGCAGAATTTAGATATGTAAATGTAACGTTCCAGTCTGTACGGACTCATCCGACATTCAGTTTACAAAAATCGATAACTAACTTTTCACAGCGTCATCACCTTCAGTAGACGGATTGTCTGAGATGAATTATCTCTTAGTCCGCTCACACTCCGATCTGATCACACATAATCCCGCTTAAATAAGAAATAAAGATTGAGAACGATGCTTATATGACCAAAACGTTAACTGATCAGAATACTAGTTCATCGATGAATATCCTGCCAGTCTTCAGAAGACAAGTCAAGATAATATGGTTTGTAAATCTAAAAAATCTGTTGAGAACCCTATGCAAATGCTAGAAATTGGGAGTCATTGTGAACTAAATGTTATCTCAGGGCGCGAAGCGATCTCCTGCCAAATTTCAACCGGTTCCTATTGCTACCAGTCCGTGTAAATCCTGTTTGACCCATGATTGACGTTTTTGTTCAGCCCACGTATATTTACGCGTTTGGCTATTTCATAAGTGAACAGTCCACCAAGCCAGCGCAAGCAACCTGGCCGTGTGAGTTGTGCTTGTCCCCAATCGGATGTTGACATCACTACGCTAGTTCGGCCCGGGTTGTTGAGCCCGGGAGCATATCGTCCTCCTTCCACGCTCACACCCTGGGCACCACTGTGGCGTAGCCGTCTTTTCACCCTGTCATGTGGCTCATCACGTGTAAGCCGTCTAGTCTAAATGTCCTGTGCATGCGCGTCCACAAATTCACCGGACCGAAAGCTCTCCACCATGCACGAACGCACGCACGCACAGACGCGCCTGTTGAAACGCTCCAGCTGGATATGGTTCGGTGCGGTCGATCCGTGGCACTAATGGCGCTGTCGGACCCGGGTCTGAACTGAAATCACCACAGTCGAACAGAACGGGACTCGGTCCGGATAAGCGCCGTTGCATTAAGCTTGTACACTAATCCCAACAACAAAGAGCCAAACCATTGAGATATCGTTATTTGTTGGTGGGTGCCCAAGCAATCACGGTTGAGTTCCACTACAGTCGCACTCCGCACAGCCCATAAACCCGAACGAATGAAACTCGTGTGCTTTCATTCCACGTAAGCCAATTTTCCAGTGGCGTCTGATCCAAACTTGGGGGTGAATAGCGTAAGAAAGCGACCACAAGCTGAAATTGATGCTACCGGGATACAAAGTATAGTGGCAGATCAACGATTTATCCGAAAAGTCTACATTACGACGTACTCACCTTACAGCACATCAAACAGAATGCTCAAGCAAAGATGACTGTCGAGTTACGATGACCACTACTCACTTTTGCTCGTGGCTTTTGTCTTTAGACGGGCTGTTCATCGGAATTCTTCATAATTACACATCCTTTCGAGTTCGACCATAGTCCACTTCATTGCGAAGTGGCCGTGGTGCTTTCTGTGTCAATAACCTAACACGAGGTACGACCGATTACTCATATGTGAACACTCACACAACTTCGAATATGAATAATGGTCAAGTCGGTGTGCACGTCGAACTGGCAGTCAAATTTGAATGGCGTTCACTACCTACCTCTCCAACCTCCAGCTAATTGTTAGTAATAATAAATTAGGTGCTATTTTCCAACCGACCATGTCTTATTTATGGTCGCCATCGCATAAATCGGTTCGTCGATTGAATCCAGTTTGAGTATCGCACAGGTAAACTTGGATACGGTTTCGCCCTTGTTAGACATTATTAGTAATGTTATGCGTAAGAATTAAGACGGACTGGGTGTGGTTTCGAGATTACGATGAAGACACACATGAACTGGAGGGTAAAAATTAAGGGAAGCAGAAGGACGTAGAGGAAGAGGTACAGCACTCATAAGAGAGGAGGAGAAAAACAACCACTCTATCCTGTTTGACTCACTCACGAATTTTTCACACTCCATTACCGTCTTCTGTGGTGCCTTGTTAGTTTATTCTGATTTTTGGAAAGAACTTTATCCAACGATAACCTAAAGAAAAGCTCCAGACAACAAACACTAAGCTGAGCATATGACCGCGTCTGTTGATGTCTGCTACCAGGAATGTAGCTGGTAAGGCAAATAAAGTCTATAGGTACCGAAGTTGATGGTATTTTCGTCACGCCCTCAAGCCAAATCACTAAAATTCATCGTGTTAAGCTCCCAGGCATACACAGAGAACGTAAACGAAGCGAAACTTGGTTGGGGCGTGGTGAGAATGGGCAGGGCATGTGAGAACCACCTTACCCGGTGAAGTGAGACTCTCATTTAAAGAGTGACTGATTTTCACCTGGTGCTGCCACCACACATAGGTGATACTACATAGACAACTGTTGACAGAACAGATGCTTTGAGAATGTTCCAGTTACGGTTAGGCTATATCTCTCAGATGCAGTGTTGAGTCATGCGCACATTTTCGCCTTAAACTCTCTTTTAACAAGCGATGGCTGTCAACACCAATGCCAAACTGTTTAAACTCAACTAATGCAGAGTTGTGGTACACTAGATGACCTTTCTTCTAACAACGCTAGCTGTTATGAAGTTCCCAAAGTAAACAGAATTTTCAGCTAAATCCTGTTGGTCATTAATTATGACGAATGCAGGCACACACTCTTACCAGCTTTAGAGAAACATGTTCACTCAAACGATACAAACCATATAACATGTCATGATATTTCGAACACCAAGCACCTCAGTGCTTCTTGGACTGTTTATGTATTGTCACCAAACACGACGATATTATCAGCGTAGTGCAAGTTTACGACTCTCTTTCATTGGGCAAAATTCACATTATTTTTGAGACATTTCAGAGCTTTGCGTAGGACATCTTCGGTCGTTAACATGGAAAGAAAACGGTAGATGGGACAGCGACATCAGTCTTCAGTGAGGGTGGCTAAGGTTGTGCATAGTCTGGTATAAACAATATCTAATTGCGGTCTTACAACACAAGATCCCTGGAATTGACGTGTACTTAACACTTTCCCGACTCCGCAACAACCTAGTCTTGGGAAAAGCCCTATAGACGAAAAAAGAGCCAACCTGAGATGTAGAAACGCGACTACTTCTGACCGCTGGTGGACATAGCGGTGTAGATGACGGTAAGGAAAGATTCGATCACTTCATTGACGGTCTCTGTGAAACTCAGCTTTCTTTAGGTAACACTGTACCTCATTCTATCCTGACGAACTGCGTAGTGGAATGAACAATAACAAGCTAGCCACAAATGAAACCATTAGAAGTCCCTTGGTGACAGGTGTATGTATAGCGAGGGCCTTCGCTTGAGAGGGCAGCATCGGACTGGAGATTAATATGATATGTGATTTTATCTCGAGTCAGAACTGTGATATAGGTGTTCCACTTGAATACCTTAAAGATCTCATTTTGTTATGCACAGAAAATGTTCGTTTCGATTTTGAGGGACTTGCATACAAACAGATAGACGGTGTTGCCATGGGTAGTCCGTTGGGCCCAACACTAGCAGATATCTTCTTAGGAATGATTGAGCGGCGAGTCCCGGATTATATAGCCGATTCGTTATTGTACAAAAGATACGTTGATGATATTTTAATTTTTACTGACGCTATTCATTTTGACTTGTTCTTTAACTTTCTCAATAATATTCACCCAAACCTATCTTTATCTCACGAAGTGGAATCGAACAATAGTTTACCTTTTTTGGATGTACTTATTACTAGACGCGCGGATGGTACGTTACAACGCTCAGTTCACCGCAAAGCAACTTGGGGTGGTCAATATATGCAGTTTTCAAGTTTTGCTCCTATTGCATACAAACGGGGTTTAGTTAAGACACTGTTTCAGAGAGCCAAACGTATTTGTACTCCGGACACTCTGAAGACAGAACAGGAGTTGTTGAGGCGAACTTTACTAACAAATGGATACCCCGACAAATTCATTGATGCACATAATACGGTGAAGAAGAGCACTGAGCCTGTACTGACGGTTCAAAAGAAGGATGTTTGCCTATTCTTGCCATTCAAGGGTGATCATCTATCCAATGACATAAAGCACAAATTAAAATCAGCCCTAGCTCGAACGTATGCGGCTGCGCAGTTGCGCTTATTTCATACCACTAGTGGACCAGTTCTCCGAAAACGCAAAAGTAGTTTGTCAAACTGTTCTGTCTCCCATGTTGTGTACCAGTTCACTTGCAGTTGCAGTGACGTTTACATAGGCAGAACAGACCGACAACTATCACAGCGAGTCGCGGAACACATCCCGAAGTGGTTGAAACATCAGATGACGCACCAGTCCCAACTTGACGCATTGACTACTCGAAATCCAACGTCATCGATTGCAAAACATCTCATGACAACAGGTCATCAAGTTGACCCGGTTAACTCATTCAAGATACTGTTGCGCAACCGAAATCCGAAGTTACTAGCCTTTTGCGAAGCGATTCTCATTCGAACTTACCAACCGACGTTATGTGCACAGAAGTGGTTGAAACAACCGGTCGGGTTGCCATGGTCATGATTACATAATAACTGGTGTGCTTGTATGTGTGTCTAGTCCCTGTGTGTCGTTAAATATTTGTTGTATATAACTGGCATGTTTTACGTTTGCGACTGATGAGAGTAAATGAAATGTTAACATATCGCAATATATGTCTTCTTTCTGCTCTGATGAAGTGGTTAAAGGGAACTCAGTGTTTCAAATTTCTCAAACGAAGACTCCCTGTTTCTAATGTGCGATCATTGGACCGGTTACTTTCGTTACGGTGCAAGGTAGCAGTGGAACGGACACGCATTGATTTTTATGAGGAATGTATCCGATCAAGTCAATTTCCGACGTCGTTTGTTAAGCTGTTGTCTAAAGAAAAATTACCGAGAAACAACATCAATCTTGTTAGATTAACATGTTCGCATATCGATGCCAGTCGGGAAAAGATCAACAAGTTCGTGGAAACCCAAAATCGCTTCGCCGGAGTTCTTGGTGGCTTGTCACTGGTGTGCCGAATGAAATATGAGATCTTCTCTCGAGACACCCTTGAATTAACTAGGGGTAGAACTCGTCGCTCTTTACAACGCTCCCTTTCACGATCAGCCGAAATGAGTGTGTTTCCTGGTGATGGTTTCAAACATGTGCACAACCTTTCGTCTACTGCGTTCACTCAGACGCAGCTGGAGGTCCTCTCACTTGGACTGAATTTCAAGATTCCGCCTAAGAACGTTAACAAGCTGAACACACAAGTTCAATTTGAATACATGCACGATCAACTGAAGGAACTGTCGCCTACATCTCCTGATGAGACAGGCTGGTTCCGCGCAAAATTGGTGGATATCTCCAACCAGTTTTTGTCGGCACCCATTCGTCAACAGTGCTGTCTAAAGCAGGAACACTATCGGGCCATGAAGGAACTGAGAGAGATGCAGCATTTGTTATTCCTTAAACCGGATAAAGGCTCTGGTGTGGTAGTCATGACCAAAGACGAATATTTAAGGAAAATGAATATCATTTTGGAGGACCAGAGGAAGTTCAAAGTAGACCGGACAGCCGAAAATAACATATTGGTGGAAAAGCAAGTGGCGAGACAACTTCAGATATTGCTGTTACATGGACACATATCTGAAGCTCAGTATAGACAACTGAAACCAGTCGGCACGGAAACACCCCGATTGAGAGGTGCTCCAAAAGCACACAAGGATGGTACACCCCTACGTCCCATTTTATGCATGAACAATTCCGCGTATCATAAAGTGGCTCGCTGGCTAGTGGACATTTTGGATCCCATCCGTAAAGTCTTATCCCCACATTGCTTGAAGGATTCTTTCGAATTAGTTGAAATCTTAGAAAACACTTCGGTGAGTACCCAATTAATGTATTCCATGGATGTTGATTCCCTTTTTACAAATGTTCCCCTTCGTGAGACAGTTGATTTTTTATGTGATTTTATCTCGAGTCAGAACTGTGATATAGGTGTTCCACTTGAATACCTTAAAGATCTCATTTTGTTATGCACAGAAAATGTTCGTTTCGATTTTGAGGGACTTGCATACAAACAGATAGACGGTGTTGCCATGGGTAGTCCGTTGGGCCCAACACTAGCAGATATCTTCTTAGGAATGATTGAGCGGCGAGTCCCGGATTATATAGCCGATTCGTTATTGTACAAAAGATACGTTGATGATATTTTAATTTTTACTGACGCTATTCATTTTGACTTGTTCTTTAACTTTCTCAATAATATTCACCCAAACCTATCTTTATCTCACGAAGTGGAATCGAACAATAGTTTACCTTTTTTGGATGTACTTATTACTAGACGCGCGGATGGTACGTTACAACGCTCAGTTCACCGCAAAGCAACTTGGGGTGGTCAATATATGCAGTTTTCAAGTTTTGCTCCTATTGCATACAAACGGGGTTTAGTTAAGACACTGTTTCAGAGAGCCAAACGTATTTGTACTCCGGACACTCTGAAGACAGAACAGGAGTTGTTGAGGCGAACTTTACTAACAAATGGATACCCCGACAAATTCATTGATGCACATAATACGGTGAAGAAGAGCTCTGAGCCTGTACTGACGGTTCAAAAGAAGGATGTTTGCCTATTCTTGCCATTCAAGGGTGATCATCTATCCAATGACATAAAGCACAAATTAAAATCAGCCCTAGCTCGAACGTATGCGGCTGCGCAGTTGCGCTTATTTCATACCACTAGTGGACCAGTTCTCCGAAAACGCAAAAGTAGTTTGTCAAACTGTTCTGTCTCCCATGTTGTGTACCAGTTCACTTGCAGTTGCAGTGACGTTTACATAGGCAGAACAGACCGACAACTATCACAGCGAGTCGCGGAACACATCCCGAAGTGGTTGAAACATCAGATGACGCACCAGTCCCAAATTGACGCATTGACTACTCGAAATCCAACGTCATCGATTGCAAAACATCTCATGACAACAGGTCATCAAGTTGACCCGGTTAACTCATTCAAGATACTGTTGCGCAACCGAAATCCGAAGTTACTAGCCTTTTGCGAAGCGATTCTCATTCGAACTTACCAACCGACGTTATGTGCACAGAAGTGGTTGAAACAACCGGTCGGGTTGCCATGGTCATGATTACATAATAACTGGTGTGCTTGTATGTGTGTCTAGTCCCTGTGTGTCGTTAAATATTTGTTGTATATAACTGGCATGTTTTACGTTTGCGACTGATGAGAGTAAATGAAATGTTAACATATCGCAATATATGTCTTCTTTCTGCTCTGATGAAATGGAGATTACTAGTCCAAACAGAATGTTCTGAAATACTTATAAACTACAATTTCTTCTCAGAATTCCGCTCACTTAAAGCATTCAGCGAGCAGGGAACATGGAACACAAATTGACTTACGTGATGGAATATTTCAGGCAGATGGTTCATGAAAGTGCGATAGAAAGTGTTTTGTCTATTAATCCAAATTTATCTGTAAACTAAAGGTTGCTCACCTCACAGCTTCCCAGATTAGTTCATTGACACCTGTCCGCTTGGCTTCTGTGACCTGGGCAGTGTGAATAACTTGGAGATTTCGGGAGCCAACAGTGGGTTCTACCTCAGATAGGCGTTCTGACCACCACGTTTTAGGCTGTTTTCGTAGACTTCCCTCACAACCGTCATTAGAAGGTGGATCCTTTTTAATGCTCACTATCAACCGGTATTAAGGGACGTTCCTCAAAGAGTTCGAGGAAGCACGTCCAAACCCCGTGATTGGAATCAAAACCATTCGGTCCACACTAACGAAAGCTGGTGAGCACGGGAAGTGTTGTTCTACTTTGTCACAAGCTACAAACCGTTCTGCAGGCAAGACAGATGTGATAATTGACTGGTACAGATGGACTGGGCAGCACATTTACGTTTAGCCACGGAGCTTGTTTTGTGAAAGACCACTGGGACGTATTGATATCTTCGCGCGAACTAAATAATGATATGATTCAAGCCCGGTTGACCAAAGGGAATGAGAATCTTACACATAGCCCCATCATTTATCCGTTCATACGTTGCGATCACTTTTAGCTCAGGTTCGGTGCTAGATGTCAGAGCGAGGCAGCAAATTGCAAAATTTCTTACTGACGCTGAGCAAATGATGGTGGATGCACAAACGCGCAGCTGAGTCCTCTTAGTTCAGACAAAAATACTCTAGACAGAACGCGGTGCAATGTTTCAACAGGTCATAAAAACGGTAAGTAATGGAGTGGCTAGAGCCCAATGCTAGCTTCACTATTGTAGGAAAAAATGGAGAAAAACAAGAGCTATATAGACAGTCAACTTGTTCTGAATGACAAGTACTTTTGCGGTTAACAGTTAAAAAAAGCAAATTAGTATCATTTCAATCACATTGCGTTCTTGAGATTTTTGAATTACGATGTGATCGGCTGATTGACATTTGAAGGAACCTTACGATTACGGTGCTGTCCATGACTGGCAAAAACCACACACCTCCGATTGATGGTATCGGGAATGTGGTGTACTATGGTCTACAAACCGTTATCCAAGAGCGTTATCGATTTGGCTCACCTGCCGAACATACCCATTGTTAACGTGTACGGTTCTGAATTGATTTCCGTGGTCGCCCCATTCGTTGATCAAGTCAGATGGCTGTCGTCGATATCTCAGTTGCCGTGATGCTGTCTGTTGCGGTCCTGGAATGGCTCTGACCCACTTGAAGTTGACCTACTACCATAGATTGATGAAGCAATATTGTGAAGGTTCCACAAACCGAACAAAGATGTCAGCTTCAACAGCCTCTTACACCCCTGGAATCAGTGCTACACAGAATACGTCCCAGTCACCGCGATTTGAACAATCCTGCTAGACTTTCTTTAGTGGTTTTACACGGTATATTCTTGTGGGAAGTTGTCTGAAATTGTCTCCGGCCTTATCAGCCTCCATGCACGCAAGGATACAACTTCACTCTCCACTGTGTAGACCAAGTTTCCCACAATACTGTAGAGCCGAGTGTTACAAGCCTTCGTCCGATGAGATTTCGGCCTCCAATGGTAGTGAGTACATGATTTTCACCAAATGTCTATGAGGAGCGTTCGTAAAATATCTCCACAGTTGAAACGTTTTTTTAGTGTTTGAAGTACAAGGAACGTGGTCGTTATGGTCTTAAGAACAAGCTCCGATCTTCTGCAGTACGAGTCAAGCAATCCCAGAGAACTGCATCGGTCCGTAACTTGGCCGAAGAATTTGCCATGCATACACTGTCATGGTGTGAAGCTTTCGGACCATGGAGACCAGTGTGTGGGTTTCATTTTAACCTTACAGAAACAAGTACTGCAGTTCTTGGCGGTTGTTTCGATGTCCGTGTGAAACTCAGACAAACATTACATCTGTCGGTCCAGCAACTTAATCTCCCCGACGATCAAGTGGCATTCGCACAGTTCCCTCGGGACGGTTCTGTGCAGCGATGAGGACAATACCAAATGATAGACTCGATTCAACACTCCAATGGATTGGACTAATACTTTTTATCAGCAGAAGTACTGACATACCGCGCTTTCATCTTCTGGTCGTCAGCTTTTAGGATAGTTGGAGGTAACCGGATATAACACTGTCTCGTACGCTTACTCACCTGTTCCTTTAAAACTCGGTTACTTGTGCGCCAGAGTTGAGTTGTTCTGCTGAGGCGAACTGAGATCACGATAGCATGAATTCAGTATACAGTGACATTTTTTCAGGGTGATGAGGCATGTAGCAATCACAGGCTGCCAGTGGGATGCTATAGTGCTACATCACAACAACCGTGAATTTCTCACAGGAATTGGCCGGATTAAACATTGGTTGTACCACCTGGTAGCCCATGAGTTCAAAAAGATATCTGTGCAGTCACCAACTGGATAACAAGATGACCAAGGCTCATAGTTCACATCTGTAATTACCCTGGTTTTGCGGTACTGGATAAACAAAAGTTACAAATTTACGCATACCCCTCCTGCTCCATTCAATCTCGGGTCCTAAATTCAAAAGCATATGTTATTGGCATGGTATCATTGTATGGAGAGATTGGTGTCAGCAGTAGACGTTCGATTATGCATTGGATAATGTTACGCATGTTTTATTCACAGTACTCAGCTCAGTTTCACACGACAAAAAGTTGACTGCCGAAACACGACTGAGCTCCCCTTGAATAGTCTTGGGTGAATTCGGTATAGTTCTGTGGACAACTCATGGCTGATCATGTGCAAACTTAGTCATTTTGTGAATCAATTTCTGTAGGCCATTAAAAGAGGTTTGGATCAGTCGATAGCCGTTGGCATATCTCGTGAAGTCAAAGAGTTCTTGTTCCGCGCTACTAAAATAACATTTCCTGGACTTGAATATAAAGTTTACTTTCGACGAATTCTCGGAATACCTTCGACAAATGGTGATGTTACTTCTCCATAGTCCCTCCAAAGATGATGTTGCCTTGATAGACCAGTTCTCCCCTAACACTTCTGGTCACCATGTAGATCGCTTCCCGTAACATGTCAGAAGACGCGTTTAGTTCAAAAGATGGAAAGCTCTATTGGAACAGGCATCAGTAAGTGCTAGTGACCTTCAGAGGTTTGCACTTCAAAGCCAACGTAAACTAGAGACAGGAGTTTGTCGAGTCAGTATTGGAAATCCACCGGTTCAGTTGTGGTAGCTGCATATCCTTGTAGTCAGGGGTTCAGAACTAGTGAGAATCGCCACAAAAGCGTGGTGTTCTCCCGTCGCTTATCACTGCAACCTCTACTATATTCATAACGATTTGAACACCCCATTCAAATGGAAAGACAAAACACGATATTTCCTCAAGACCCGGTCGATGTCATCTACAACTTTGTAGGGTAGACCATCATTTCAGCGATATTGATGGACAGTAATTTACCCAACTTCTGGAATACGCACTGTCAAAGACACTTCGCTAAGCGTGTACAGTGATTTGGGGGTGATCTACTATCAAACCGTCTGCAAGTCAATGTTGGATGGACTTTAAGAGGACAGAGGACTGAACAGCAACACCCGTCTTTTCTACTAGTGGGTCAGCGGAATCGTTTCACAGGGTGGCAAAAAGCAGTGACCGGTGATGTCCTGGGCCTGTGTGCCGGTTGAATTTCGGACAGCTTTCAAGCCCTCGAAATGCACCACATCTTTCAGAGTAACACTATCACTGCTTTTCATGTTCGTGATGTAACTAGCCTGCCATCCGGTTTTGAACCCGAAAGGGTTGTGCGAGAATTGCTGTTCCGATTCAATAGTCTGTCACATGTAAGGGGGGTGGGCGTCATCTTTCTGGACCGTTTGCTCAGCTGTTGAGAGCTGGCACCTGACTTTCCAGAAAACCATTCGGACATGGCCATCTTTCCGTAAACAAGGTATGAGGCTTTGCGCAAACGCGCGTGGATAGAAGATGGATATCACCGTAGAACAGACATCCGTTGACAGGTTTAGGAGTCATCGTTGGATTAAGCTGCAGAGGACTCGGTAGCAGCAAACTCCTGGTATTTAACGGACACGTTGACTTGAAACATCAAGTTAGGTCAAAAAACAAATGTCTGCCTCTGCATCAGCTGACCGTAGTGACACCGGCATCAAGGACGCTATTTATTCGGATCTGGCCGCTCTCTTTTGGTCAGCACATGGTTCTGATACAGTCGTTCTGGCCGGATATATGAACGCTCAGGTAGCCCAACTTGGTGAGGCCGAGTCCCGCTTAGGTTGCAGGTTTGGGATAGCACCAAGTCGCTCAGATAATGGCGGGCGATTATTGCAAATATGCGCTGGGCACAAGCTATTTATATCCAGCACTAGTTTAAACATCGTGCATTCCACTGTTGTATGTGGTGTCCACCCTCTGCAAGTCAGACCTGGTCTCAGGTAGCCCACATAACTCAGTTATCGGTGGTCGGGCTCCACTCAGGACTGTCGTCCTTGATAGAGTAAATGCATGGGTTCAGATCATTCGTTGGCATGTTATCGTTGCTTTTCAGAAAGCTAAAACGTAGCCTAAAAACTGATCGTGAGGCTTGGTTGATAGGGAAAGTTAGACAAATGGAAACCAATTGTGCTTCAGGGAACATCGGCAGACTCAAGCAAACTGTTGCTATCGATCCCAAGCCACCGATGTCTGCATTCGATCGTTCCTAGATGGTGGTACTAACTGGTAAGCACCCACTATGAATCACTGAGGTATTACTGTCTGTGATGATGATGATGATGATGATGATGATGATGATGATGATGATGAAACTGTTTCGTGCACCCTGAGAGGTGACGTTTTGGCGTTTAATTAAAGTATCGTCTATATTTCGTGAGTCGTCAGTTGTAGCCGTTCTGGTGCTTGGTACCAATGGGATCCGAACAAGTGGAAACAGCTATTCATCACTTTGTTAGCGGTTCTTTTGACAGACGATGTGTAAATTCCATGGTTTCGGTACACTCTTCGCGGTGAAGTTTCGTACGGTAGCTTTTTGTCTGTTGGCAAACGAGGTATGAGTGATTCATTTGGCGTGCTCAGCACAGCGTTAACTGAAGTCACGCTCACCAAGTGTACAGTTTCAGTACTCAAAATTGACATTGGTGGATTTCAGAGTATGATGTGTAAAGATTGTTACCTGGATAGTAAACCCCAAAAATTGATTGGCGGATTCCCTTCGACACGACAGTTTAGATGGGTAACCATGTCCAGATGGGAAAGTTCTGAATACTCCGCGTGGTTTCGTTGCTGAAATGGTAGAACACTTACTGCGTTTGAGCATGATTTGTCAATCTCTGGTTTGATTCTGGCCGAAGCGTTTGTTTTCCTTATAGTTTTCTCTGCTGTCTACACTCACGTTTGCTAGGTCCAGTTGTTGCTGTAACCACAGGGCAGATCAGAAGACCAAATAAATCACCCACAACTCCATGGTTCAACCGTGCTCAGAACAGGATACCACTTGTTATCAATATGGATCAGTGCCCAGTTTGCTAAGCTTTTTGATTTTGTGGCTGTTCGACATGGTCCAGTAGTGTGACACTGGGATTTTTCTTCTGATATATTGTTTTAACCTCAGTTAACGTACAAAGTTATAGTGGTTTAGTGAAATACTATCGAAAGGCGTGTATGTTACATCATTTATATTTGGTCACTGTGAAGGCAATTTTATAAATTTGGCTAATTCGTGATGGCTACTGAGACCTTAAAACTCCACTAAGACCGGTTCAGTCATTTGCTGGAGGCATCGAGCGGTGTAGGTAGCCAGAACTGGGTTCTGAACGGACAATATTACTGTTGCAAGGCACCAGGTCTCCGGTGTTGGGCTGCGCATCGAGTATAGTAAGGCAACTGGGACTTCTGGTGAAAGAATAATTTTTGTACTGACAAATAACAACGGTACACGATGCAACGGAATTGAGTGGCATCCACTTCTGTGATTCTATGCTCAAACGGATGGTTTGTTGGCACCTTAAACTCAGCAAACTATCACGGTGTGAGTTCTGACCACACTTGTGTGTATCTACCAGTTGCAAGATTTGTTCGAATGACGGGGAAAAGGAAAACTGAGACGCGTGTTTTGACTAGACTCAGGGCTTAATGTCAGTCGGTTCAGACATTCATGATATGACACTTCCTGAGTTCCACGAATGCGCATGATCTATGCATAACACAGCACCATAAAACGACCGTGATTAGACGCAAATGCAGCTGATGTATTATATATATATATATATATATATATATATATATATAACACGGAATAAACTGCTTAAGTGCCCCTTAAAATACTTCCCTTTTCTTGGATGAATGTCACGAGGTTCCAGAAAGACACTAAATCGCATACCACACTCCACATGTGTGATGAAACAGTGCTGCCTATTTTCTTGGTGTATTTTCTGACGAAACCACTGTATAGCATTCGCAAGGTTAAGGCTCACAATGAACAACTTTAACAACTGGCGTATTCATTGTGGCACACAAGGTTTGGAGTGCGAAACTCATTCACCATACCAACAAAAGAGACGAAGCTTGCAAATACAACTTGACAAATGAGGTGGTTACTATGGGGAAGCCAGGCCTAATTTGATGAAATCATGATTGATCATGTGCGAATCATCCAACATTTCTTATGTTTCCGATTGAAGTTGTTGAATGTATTAGTGTACGTAGACTGATGTTTACAGAATAACAAGGACATTCGCACTTTGTCTCCCAGTAAATTTTGCCGAGCTGATGTCAAACCATCTATACCGAAACCGATCAAACCACACGCGGTTAAACTTGTTCACATTCTACTCTTACATGGTGGGACACCATGATCTCAGTCCATCATCTGAGGTCACACCCACAGGCAAAACCGATCGCATGGATCTTTTCGATCGCACACACTACTCATTAGTAATACAAACAGGTGTGTTATACCTGCTACTAAGCCAGTATGCCGCACAGGTGTCGATTTGAACATGATGAACATGCCACCGAGATTCGTGATTCAGCTGTTTGGCAGTCCCCCCAACGAGGCTCACAGTCCTTGTGAACTGCAAATGATCATGTCTACGACCGACCATAAGTAATAGCTGAAGCCTAGTGCAACAACTCTTTGCATGCTGCTGCGATCAGCTGACGGTGTGTTGACAGATCCGGAGACAGAGGAGTGCAACCCCTCAGTGGGTTATACTCCATTACTGACTTTTGCTGGAGAATAGTTATGTGGTGGCAGATTAGTTACCGATGTACATTGCTGACATACTCTCATTCATTCAGCTGAACGTGCTCAGTCGATTGTTTGGATATATGTTAGCTTCTGAAACACATTAGAACAGTACTTTCCAGATTCCAAATATTTCCATTAATTTGTTAAGTAATGAGGGAAGTCATAACCACTGTGGTGCCAGTCAGAACTTACTGTGGTTTCAGCCGTAATTCACCACAACTAGACAGAATAACTAGAAAAGTGGTGAACGTAGACACGTCACCGATTACGACACGTTGCCTTATCGGGCAGAATTTTTAGCCAACAGTCACGGATTAACCAGGAGGTCCCCAGTGTAGAAAGCAATATTTGTGCACCTTGCTCTAAGCAAAAGTCACCTTTTCCTAATTCGTATTTTACTAGCAGTCCATGCGAAATTTCTATGATTTTGTATTCTTCTCCAAGGTTGGAAAAGTTTTTCGATTATACTTGTATGAACGACGAAAACAAAAGCGCTGTCTTGTAAATCGGACGGACGTTTGACGAGGAGTTTCTGAAGCACCCTTCCAGTATTCATTATATTTCGATTAGCAACCCTTTTAACCGGATGCACTGTCATGTTTTCCTCAATGAAAGTAGCTTGAACTATCCGAGAGAAATATCCTAGCTACTGGACTAGCTACGACAATCAGAAACATTTTGCAGGTTTGCCCTCTGAAGCGCGGTAGTCGACTGACTCTAAAGATAGATGGATAAATTGGAAAACTTTGTCGGCACTGAGTTCTGCAGAATCCCGAAGTTCTCTGGCAAACCAGTGCATAAAAACGTGAACATTGTGTGTGGCTAAAGAACTAGAATAACCCGAAGGACAAACACAAAACGATAAATAATTTCGAGTGGATGAGGTCGTTACTAAAATTCTTGAACACAGTTTTGGCCTGAGTGTGCCCAGCTGCGATCACCTCGGTGAACCGAGAATAATCGGAATTCGCTCATTGCAGTCGAAAGCTAATGGGGTCTAATCCGATTGTTAAGGCACAATTAAAAATTACCTTGACCTCCAGTCAAGAATGTATTTTCTCTCAAACCTAAGGTAATCAAACACACCAACATCTGCGTACATATAGTTTTCGAACAACCTTGGAAGACCCCACTGGAATTAGCCCATTAAAAGTGAAATGGACTAATCAAAGACGGAGGGGAGACGTGCGCCAGAATTAGACTTCAGTCAGTTGTGGCGCGAAGAAATAAAATTCAAATTTACAAATCAATTTTCAATGATATCTCGAAAGTTAAACCATTCTTGAGGAAAATAGACTTTCCTCAACACCCCACTTTGGGATGACCGTTATCCGTAGCACTTGGCCCCAGGGTCCAGTTGTATAGGACGACACGGACGTCTATTGCGGTCGGTCCAACGTCTGGGCAGGAGGTTGGTGGAGACATCGGCATGGGACGGCGTAACTATGGTAGTTCCTGCATCCAGAATTGCGAACGTGTTCAACAAGATATCCAGCGGAAGCAGATGCTGGTCGTCTGTTGTCTTTCCGCTGGTGTGAAGAAGGCGCAACTAGTTGCGATGACGTTTCCATATGGTGCCACTAACAGAAACATAATACAGTGCCTTTCCGTGATGAGCACTCACGGTTGCGTCCATCCGACGGTTGTGACCCGGTCGATAGTCACGAGCGTAAACGGCTTCTCCAATAGCGAAACCGTTCAACTGTGCTGGCTCATTCGTCAGGATGAGTGCATGATGAACTGTGCGAAGCTTGTGGACCAGAAGAGTCTTGGTTGGTGAACGGCCGTCGGGTGTTGCCAGGTTGAGGGTCATGCGGTCGACGAACAGGAACTCCTGTAGCACCTCGTTTGTGGTCTCCTCCCTCCCGATATTTGAAAAGCGATCGTTTGAAGTTGTCCACGAAACGTCCGGATTGACCGGTGAACTGTGGGCGATACGGCGGAGACCGAATGTGCTGGATCAGTGAACGGTGGCAGAAGTAGTCGAAGTGTGCCGACGTGAACTGTGTTCCGTTGGCCGACACTAGAGTTTCTGGAAATCTATGCTGGCCGAAAATGCGATGAAAAGCATTGATCGTATTAAAGGATATCGTCGGAGAAAGTGAGACTATTTCAGGCCACTTGGAGTATGCGTCGACCAAGACGCTACCATGGATTCTTGGGTGCTTGCTACGGTAAGAGGTCCTGTCTGGTGGGTATCCTGGCTGCCTGTTGATATCTTGAGCATTGTTTCACACATGGTCATCATCCATGCCGAGCCAATACGCGTAACCGCGAACAACTGGCTTCATCCTACTGGTGCCGGGATGACCATCATCTGAAGGCGGAGAGCGGTTGAGATGACTAAGCGATCGGCAAACATGATGCAGAAATCCACTACGGTCAACGAGTCGCGTCGACGTTAAAGTTGGTTGATCTTTCCAGCTGGAGGAACCGTGGGATATTTGGTCCGGATCCACTGCTGTGGGATTCCACGAATGGTGTCTGTGAGCTGTCGGAGAACGTCGCCTTCCACCGCCAGGATAGCAATGACAGCGTCTTCCTCGGGCACGTGCTGGTTGCTTATGAGACGCGACAGGCCATCTTCCTGGCCAAAGTGGTCAGTGCCGCGGTAGCTGATGTCAAAGTCGTAGTCTAGCAAAATTGTGGCCCATCGCTGCAGTCTATTGGCGGAGTAAACGGGGATAACTTTCTTCGATCCAAACTTGGACAGTATCGGCTTATGGTCGGTTAGCAGGGAAAAATGCCGACCGTATAGAAGTTTATGAAACTTCTTCATCGCGATGGTAATGACCAGTCCCTCTTTTTAGACCTGACCGTAATTCTTCTCCGCGGAGTTAGGCGTTCGAGAAGCGCGGGTAATTGCCTTCTCGGAACCATCCGAGGAGATGTGAGAGACGACTGTTCCGACGCCGTGATTTGAGGCGTCGGCTGCGACCACAGTTAGCGGGGTTGGACCGTAGTGCGTCAGAAGCAGGTCGGAACTGAGCATTGTGTTCAGGAGAGCGAAGGAGCTCCCGCAGTCGGGAGACCATCACCATGCAGTGCCCTTCTGTAGCAAATGATTGAGCAGAGCCTGAAAATTGTGTAAATTTGGGGGGAAGGCACTGTAGTAGCTGATGAGGTCAAGGAAGGACCGAAGAGTGTGTACGTCTTTGGGTGCCGATATCTGTTGAATTGCACAAATGTTCTCGGGATCTGGGTGGCGACCGGATACTTGATGGACCGCAAGAACATTTGGCATCTATTGAGTGACTGGACTGATTGGCTGACCGATTGATCAACTGATTGATTGACTGACTGATGGACTGATTGATTGGTTGGGTCAGTAGGCAGGACGAAAGTTATTACCTTGCGAGAAACTCACAGTAATCTGAAGGGCTGCTTACAATAATACTGGTTGTATATAAGATTAGGAGAGCCTGTCCTAAGTTTGCAACATGTGGACGACTGTACTCAAGGTGGAAGATATGTTTTGCACCGTTAAATAAACCGGGAGCTATACATGATACAACGAGCAACATTAGTAATTGTTTACTAGATCGAGTGGATCACCGACACGAATTTAGTGGTTTCAGTGATTAATACGCTAGGTTGATACTGGAGGTTTAAAGTATCCTGATCCATTAGGGCTGTATTAATTGGTTTCAGAGCAGCAATTATCTGAGATATACCCATTGAAAGTTAGGTGTAAAACGACCCTTAGGGTCTACAGTATGCCACAAGAACAGAGTAAAATCGCGAATCTAGCCACGTCTTAAGTAACTGAGAATTTAACAAACGTTGAGACGATTCTTAGAGTAGCAGCTGACTACCATAAATAGAAAGCGTTTTAGTACAGAAAAGAATTTTCGCCTGAGGAAAGTTCGGAAACGAAGATTCCAAAGTTTCCTGTCCAGATTTCATCGACCGCCAATAACCATTAGGGCGAAGAACTGGTCTACAGGATCTAAATTAAGGAGATGTGTGTGAAATGAATCACAGTGAAGTCATTGAAATTCAACTGGATACCGTCCACTGTCGTTTCAGGGGTGATTCCAATCGTCTGGCTGGTGGTTAATCGCATCAAGATCAATCTGTAATATACTGCAGCCATTAGTATATCAGATTCCTAACTCGTCAGCATAGGGAAGAGCGTTATCGGAAACGGTGTTAAGAAGGTCGTTGACGTAAGTTAGGAAAAATATAGGGTTGACCACTCAGCCATAAGGAAATCCAAATGAAATTAATCAGGGCGATAAAAAAATATGATGCGGTTTTAATTCTAAATGTTCTGCCATCAAGAAAAAAGGTAATCCAGTAAAGGATCTCTTCGTGGATACCACAAGCTTTCAACCGGTGTCTGAGGGATTTATGTAGGACACCGTCGAAAGACTTGGACACATCAATCGAAATAGCACCTGAAAGGAAACCCTGATCTTGACCTCCGTTAAGCTATCCATGAACATAAACATATTCACCACGTGAGCTGGGCTTGGAAGAAACCCGTGTTGAGTAGAAAAGAAAATACCACTGCCTAAGACGTGTCTGAAAGTGGCTTGCTGTCATAAACGCTCCATTATCTTGCATGGGTTGCTTAAACGACCTACTCGGTGCCAATTAACCGCCTTGTAGGTAGGAATGGAGGTGACCTATCTTCATGCGGCAGGGAAAACACCAGTCTGTTTGAACACCACGCAAATGGATTCTGCCAGATTAGTAGCTCCTGCTTTGAAGATTCTAGAATGAATCCTCAGTGGACCTATCGTATTACATGAATTCACATCGAACGAGGTCTTCAGCGTCAGAAAAGTCCACAGTAAGAAGTAGCTGTCGACAACTTTGAAGAGGTAGATTAGGGTGTCATTTCGGCGGTGTCACATCATTGACCACTGAATAATATTCTCTGAGTGGTCGGCAGAAACTGCAGGGTCGAATGAAGCCTCACAGTTGGACGGTGGCAGGGAAGAATCTGAAGACTTAATTTTTCTCGACTGATACAGTGACTTACATAAAAAACATTTTGTTTTTCGTGGGTTATCGATAGGATATTTTTTATGTGTGCGTATAAGCGTACTCACCGATTTTCCACTTGCACCTAGTCAGATTGGTGTAGAACCCACTCAGGTCCTCTGACGCACATGTAAGTTTATGCTTTGCGAACAAACGAGAATGGACAGCAAAATCTTAAATAGCTATGTGGTTGAAGTAGGAACTCCAGCTATCCAACTTCAAGGCTTCTGCGACGGACAGCTCTATAAAATACGATTTTGGCACAATGGCTTCTTGAAGCTAAACTGGAAGGTACATATTTGTGCAAGATCGCAAAAAGATTGTTCGTCCACATGTAAAGTTGTAAGCGTCAGAAAACCTCCAGAGATGTGATGATAACGATACGTGTACGGATGTGGCCACATCAGAATATTTGGAGGCCCGTGCGGCATGCGCATTCATTTTGGTTTTGTCAGTGAGAAAAATATACGACAGCTTGTAGCGTGAACGTGTGCTACAGTCGTCACCGTGGGTCAGTAGCTTATTGTTTCAAACCGATAGTTTACTCTGTTAAGAGTTGACTACGATCCAGCAGATCACTGAACGACGAGATATCTGTCTTTTATAGTGTTTTAATGAATGAATTGCTGTCTGCAATCAGCAGAGTCAGGCTTTTGTTTTGAGAATACAATGCTCTTCTCTGGCACTTGAAAAACAGATTATGTGGTGCAATAATTTTGCTTGCGACCCGATATTCATTGTTAATTGTCTAGACCAGAAAGGCGCTGGTCAACTCAATAAAAAATAAACCTCGAAAGAAGAGAATAAACAGAGACATCTTTTCGAAACTCTGGTTAATTCATCTGAATGGAAGGTTGCCGCTGAAAATAGGCAGCGACAAATCGCAACAACAAAAGTTGTTACCATAGTCACCTTCAAATTTCAAATCACATATGGCCACATTTCTCAGTTCACAAATGGTTGACCCTCTTGGTTCGACAGTTTTCTTTTTCACGCCTCGTGACATTACCTGCTTGCGAGTGATTTGCATTTTCAGATGTCTCAAAGAGTTTTCCTGGATGCATCTCAGATGTATAAAAAGTTAACGGTGTCACATATGTGATTTTCATATGCATGAACATAATCACACACTGGTTGACTGACACATGCTTAGTGAGTACACATGTGGTACCTTGTGATTCTCGTCAATCTGAAGACGTCGAGTTCCTCCTCAAAGTGTGCAATCGATGCGACTAACAGACCCTCCATTATCACCATGGAACACATTCCACACTGCTCAAATTACCTCGAAAACAAGCGGTATCAGCGCTAAAGTCATCTGCCTCACTACTGCTTTGAGCTAACGGTGAGGCAAACTCTGTAACTTGTGAGGTAACCGAGTTGTTTTAGGACCATTATGCCGTTGTCTGCAACACAGCGACACCATCTGCGTCCAGATTACTGTCATAGGAATTTCTGTCAGTAAACTTCTGAACCAGTGATGTCCACGGCCTACCATTTAAGCTCAACCCGGTCATTTCAATACACCTAGACCAGATTCAACCAATAAGGCTAAAATAAGTATTTCATGTACTTGTGAAAACATTCCATTGATTCTTTGGGTTGGCTGTTTCAGCGGGCCACCTTCCAGCCTGATTGGACAAGGGCGAACGCCTTGCTCATCCACAAATCAAATGACGGACACACCAGACAATTGACAACCGAATATCTCAGGAAACAACTGTTAGAGGATAGTAGAATGTCTTACTGATGAGCAGTCGAGGATTTGGTTTATTTTCAAGTTGGACATCACTCCAATCCCGGCTGTGGCAAGGATATATACTACTGAAGAGCTCTACTGAGAGCGAAACTCTAGGCTAGTGCTTCTTTTCGAAAGAGGCTGGCTGCAAAGTCTGTCTGAATGCGGTGGCTGCGATCAGCTGTGTGATGTTCAACTTGAAAGTAGAATATCCGTTCAAACGTTCGATTTCAAAGTATTTTCTTGATAACAACCCCAACTCCATACTAAATCAAGCAATCTGAGGCCGAAGACCCAGCGCCATCTTTGTTGCTTTTGCTAAGGCAGTTGACTGAGTGTCTCAAGTTCAGCTCACACAGAAACTGAAGATATACGGCGTTCATGCTGATTCACACCGCCAAACGTGTAAAACTAAGGTTGCCCCCGGACTTCTATTCTTCCACACCCATCTCAGTCGAAGAGTCTTAAGTCTGTATCGTTGGACTGCTACTGTGTGTGTTCATTCGAGTAGCTTTCCATAAGTAACCATCGATAACTCCATGCTGCCTACGGATAGGCCTAAATCTGGATCTCTTATTAAATTCGCAGCCCTCCAACTGACTTCGATGCAGCTGAGCAGTGGAGAGTAGTTTGGAAGGGTACTCAGAGCACACTTTTCAAATAATTTATGACGGTTGTCAAGGCGGACATCTGGAATGACCTGGAAATGTGGTTGTTATTCAACCCGTCTTCAGCTTGCCAACGTGTACAGACGGCTAAGGGGGGCTACTCTGCACTGGGCATAATAAAATAGACAATGTCACGTATGGAAGGGTAAGCTTCCCAAACTCTTTACAGAATCTACAGTCGACTACTGCTTAAACATGATAACTCAGTGGCACTTTTACTGGTCTTAACAAAGACACAAATGTGTTGAGGTAGATCCAGTGAGCTGCCAGGAAAATTGTGTCATGTCTTCGAAAAATCACGTAGTTGACTCGGCTGCAAATCCCTGATGTCTACCCACTGCAGTACCAACGACTCCCGCTAGACCTTACTCTAACTCATTTCCACAACTCTGTAGATCAACCGGAAAATTAGTTATTTTGCGGATTAAAACAGCCTGCGAGGTCATGCGAAGTTGTACAACTTGAGGTCTCGACCTCTCGTCAGATAAAGTTTATTCCCTCACAGGTTGTTGACTCAATGGAATATACTACTGAGTGCTTGATCTACGTTTTATTAACTGAAATGATCACCACAACAGGTAGTCCTTGTCCACTGTATATCAGAAAATTCGTCGTTACTTTGATTACATCGCAATCCTACAAACTGACACTACACCAATTTCTCTGTGACTACAGTTTAAGAAACTTGACACTTGTGTGACATCAGATCAAAACTTCACCGACCCAAAGAAACACAGACTGTAAGCCTCGTCCTCATGCAGCATTTCATCCCGAAAACACGATGTCGACGAGTCTACCAAACCGGTCACCCATCCCTCAGTACGTCAGTGATTTACATCGAAGTATACTGGCTTCGGGCGGAGGTGTCCAAACGGTTGGGTAAACTATGCATGCCTTTTCGGGGGTACTTAGTCCGTGGCCATCTGAGAGACAGACTGCAGATGGCCTGACATACAAGGACAGAACTTGGACACCCAGAATAATCGATCAGTCGCCGGTTTAAACATTCAGATGAAATTGGCTATTACAAATCGTTACCGAAATATATGAAGATAAGGGAATAATCCTTAAAATTTACTTTAATTTCCACACAATAACCAATAACTCTGACAGAATAATGCAATCGTGCAAGGTTTTCTGTATCAAAATTTGATGCACTCTAATCACGTGCGCACATGTGACTGGATTCTGAGAGTAAGATAAACACCGAAGACATAGTAAGGTACTGACAACTACTGATGCACTGACGGGTGCTTACCACCAGTTCTTCTCTTCTGTAACATACAGAACTATCAGAGCAACTGGAGTGTAAACACAAACAATTTCTGAACACAAATTCTGACTGCTACCCCTGATTGATAGAGCCTAAGCAAATTGCAGAATTCGCCTCTCTTTTTCTGTGGTGCGTTACAGAATACTAAGTGCACCGGTGAAATCTACCTTACAGCCAGCTTAGAGTATGGGCTTAGTGGTTGAAGAGGATGGACTTCTGTGGTTTGAGACAGTTGATGCTGACCTAGAGGCTAGTTTGGTTTGCAACCCTTCGGGAGGTGTTCACGAATCCCGGTATTCAAAGATTGATTAGTCCTCCTAAGTAATGCTCATCGCAACTACAGCGAAAGCCGAGTTTGATTTGATCACCTTCGTACCAGTCATCGAACAAAAAGACGTTTCGCTACACGGTTTTACGATGTCACAGGACACTTTCGTAATGCCACGACGCAGCTTACGAACGGTGTGACAAGAGTAGAACTTATGTGGGTAAGCGAAAAATTTCTGACAGCACACTCCATTCTGGGAACATCACAATTTCGCACTGTATGCTTGAACTCAGTAGGTTATGCTGTTTCCACATCCATCGTTGCTCACCATTTTCTGTGATGTTTCAACAGCCATCTTCCATCAGTCCTGTTCCCCGATAATCATAGCATACTGAGGTGATAACGCTGGACCATATGACCAAGGCAGGGTGGACCACCCAAACCACTTAACGTCGCAGTTAACTCACCGGGCTGGTTTAGATTAAGCCCTCACACCCGAGATTGTCATATTTTCGATTCAGTTTCATGTGACAAAGGCCTAGTTGCAGGACAATGCGTAGCTAACGTAAGAGAAGTATTAATCGCGGGGTCATCGATTTGTGTTAAAAGGCAGTAACTGTGTCTCCTCTCGAGACGATCGGGCAACCTGATCATTGCTCACGAGCGAGAGTGGTTGAGCGCTCAGATTTGATAATTCCGTCGTGCCTAATGTGAGGTCAATGGTCATGATTGGAATGGCCGGAGTTCAAATCCCGGCCGTGGCAAGGATATGCACTACTGACGAGCGAAACTCGAGTCTAGTGCTTCTTTTCGAAAGAGGCTGGCTGGAAAGTCTATCTGAATGCGAACGCTGCGATCAAATGTGAGTGATGGTCAACGTGAAAATAAACCAAATCCCCGACTACTCATCAGTAAAGTAAGGGAGATTGTAGGATTTTAATGGGTCACTACTTGTTTTGGCATACCCTCTGACTGTACTAGAAGCCTGCGACCGATCGGTTATTCTGGGTGCCTGAGTCCTACCTTATGTCATGTCGTTAGCAGAATGTGTTTTGTATAGCTACCCTCCGAATACCAAAAGTTTTACGTCACTCATCCGGCCATTCGGACGCAATCACCAGAAAACAACTTATCCCCAAGTGAATTAACGACGTACTAAAAGACAGGAAACGGGTCTGCCACCTGTGAAACCGCTTATCCAATAGCTGGGCACAAGCAATCTTGCTGAGTTTACTCCAAGCACCTGACAGCTCCAGGTGTACTCACTTTAAACAGGTCAAACATTACCCGTATCGCTCACCCTAGTTTTGCACGTCTCAAACGTACATTCTCATTCGCCACGGGAACAGATGGAGTAAACCCAGAAAACCCTTTTGGACACAGTAAAGTGCAAATTAACAACCAGCAAGGGATACTTAGACATTTGAGGGCAACATTGAAACACAAAGCCGGAAAAGGTGAGGCTACCAAGGTGACACTAGGAAGACCGCTGCTTTAAAAAATTTGGAGTGGACACACCAAACATAACAAACTATATGAACTATAATCAAATAACCACGGTTATCCCAAATTAGTCATGATTGGAGTGATTAACAATTTGGGTGAGAGAGCGCGAACGTGTCCGAATCCTGGCCGTGGAGATAGCTAACTGACGATCATAACAAAATCGACGTTTCCAAAGGGCTAAATGTTCAGTCGGACCTCTTAAACTTTACTGTTCAGACGAGGCAACCGTCTCGATCAGAAAAACGCACGACTAAACCCCACTGTGTGACTTTCCGCAATGCATTCTTAAAAACGTGTTGTACAATTTGTTGAGAAATTTACGGATACAATCAATCACCGTCAACAGATAATCTTCTTCAGATAAACAGGCGAAACATATACGGAAGTAAGTAGGATGTATAATCAAACTATATGGTGTTAATGACCGTTAGGCGTTCTCGCTGTTTTTCAGCCACAGTATCCGGATGTACAGAATGACTGATGGTACCCTCACCTGAAAAGTGGCCTCGAGTTCTTTCCGTGTCAACGGTTGTGTGTGTGTGTGTGTGTGTGTGTGTGTGATGTTCCCCCCTGACCCTTTCTGCTACCTTGGCGTGGTGGTCAGGCTTGCGTGCTGTTTTGCTCCAGAGGGCTGTGCTGACTGTGACTTCGGTCCTTACGGGTTCAACCTTGTCAGATTGGCCGAAGGGGAGCAGCCGGACAAAAAGCAGATGCGTGAGTGGCTGTGGTCTTCTATCCATTCTTTTCTTCGGCTTTGTCGGTGTATTGTATGATGAATGATCTGCCTGGCTTTTCATAGTCCAATGAGAACTTTGCTTTTCATCCTCATCTTCTCTGTGATGCACTAGCCTGCACTCCCATACTGCAACGCTTCTTGTATCACACTTCAAAATCTTTCTTCTCAATGTAGATCTCGTCATTATAGCCTCTCTCTGTTTAGTTTCCGAGAGATAGGGGTTTCCTTTCCTTATTAGCCAATCAAGTGGCTAACCAGCATTGGCCGGCTGGACACAGAGGCCCCAGTGGCACACCTCCCGGTCTCATTTCTTCGGGTTTACACTGGATATGTGGTGTGTTGGTGGAACTGCAATTGGTGCAGCGCAAGCCAATTACGGTGACTGTTATGCGCAGGTGTCCCTTGGCTTCGGTCACTGTGACAGGCTAATCCGTATCGGATGCCGCCAACCGTGTGCGTGCGTGTGTGTGAATGTGTTGTGCTTCCCCTGACCTTTTCTGCTACCTTGGCGCGTTGATCAGGCTTCGTAATGTTTTGATCCGGTGGGCTGTGCTGACTGGGACTTCGGTTCCTTCAGGTTCAACCTTGTCAGATTGGCCAAAGGGGAGCAGCGAGACAAAAAGCAGATGTGTGCGTTTGTTTTGCGTGTTGATGGTGTGCTGTAGCTTCTTTGGTCGTGGTGCTCGTTTCTGCCTGAACTGACTCTATGTCTGTCTGCTGGGACCGTGTGTGCAGTGTTACTGTACCAGTGCCCCGAGGACGCAGGACGCTTACCACTGGAACTTGGAACGTGCGCACGCTGCTGGATCGACGCAGCGCCACAGAACGACCGAAACGACGCACCGCCCTTATCGCGATGGAACTGCGGCGGTATGGAATCGACGTAGCAGCCTTGAGCGAGACAAGGCTTGCAGACCAAGGTAAGTTGCGGGAAGCAGGCGCCGGGTACACTTTCTACTGGATAGGCTACCCGACAGACGGTGTTCGGGAGCATGGTGTCTGTTTTGCAGTCGCTGATCGCATCAATGGTTTGATGATAGGCGAACCGCACGGCATCAGCCCCCGAATGCTGTCGATGCGCCTGCGACTCGGTCGAGGTAAGTGTGCTACATTTGTTAGTGTTTATGGTCCAACTATGTGTCACACTGATGATACAAAGGACCAGTTCTATGATCAGCTGTCCGCCACAATCCGGTCTGCGCCAGTGAATGACCGACTGTTTGTTTTGGGTGACTTGAACGCTAGAGTTGGGCGCGACTCTGTAGCTTGGCCGGGAGTCCTCGGACCCTACGGCATTGGTTCAGTCAACGCGAACGGTGATCGTCTGCTGCACCTGTGTGCTACTCACGAGCTGGCTATCACGAACACCCGATTCCAGCTGGATGCGAGCGACATCACGACGTGGACTCATCCACGAAGCGGTCACCACCACCTACTTGACTACGTGATTGTGCGGCAGCGCGACATTGGTGAAGTGCGCATCACGCGAGTGATGCGCGGGGCTGAATGTAGCACAGATCATAGGCTGGTCAGGACCAAATTGTTTATCCATGTACGCAAGTCCGTTTATTGTAGATCTTTTGGACAACGGCAGAAGCTGGATATCAGAAGGTTGGAGAACTTCGAGACGAAGGCTGCCTTTCAACGTGCAGTCGTCGCTCGCCTGCACAATGCTCCTGTACCCACTACCCCCGAGGGTATGTGGCAACAACTGAAGAAACAGATTATGGTAGCAGCCACCGAGACGATCGGTGTGGAGCGCAAGAAACGCCCGGATTGGTTCGATGACAACAACGTGGCTATCTCCAACTTGGTACGAGAGAAGAATGCCGCGTTCGCCACATGCACAATGGACCCTGGCAATGGAGCGAAGAAGACTGGGTTCCGGAATATCCGCCGTCAACTGGCTGAGCGTGTTCGCGGAATTAAGGACAACTGGTGGAGGAAACAGGGCGAGCGCATGCAGGGCTTCGCAGATCGTCGGCAACACAAGGAGTTTTACGATTCGCTTAAGGCGATCTTCGGTCCGTCTATCCAGTCTACTAAAGCACTGGTAGACGTGGACACCGGTTGTTCTTGCAGCCAGCCGGAAGACATCATGGGAATATGGCGCAAACACTTCGGCAGCCTGTTAAACCGCCCTACTACAATTGATTGGGCGACTGTTAACAGTCTGCCGCAACAGGACGTCAAATCTTCGCTTGCTCTCGCCCCCGACTTGCTGGAGTTGCAGAGGGCGATTGGTCAACTGCGCAACGGGAAGGCTGCAGGCGAGGATGGGCTGCCAGGTGAGATCCTGAAGAATGGCGGTCCGGCGTTGAAACGCGCTCTGCTCCAGCTGGTTCACTCCATCTGGGAGCACGAGTTGATGCCGCAAGACTTCGAGGATGCCCTCATCGTACTCTCGTTCACTGGCAAGGGTAGCAAGCAATGCACCGAAAGCTACCAAGGTATCAGCCTTTTGAGCTGTGCAGGCAAGGTACTTGCCAGAATCATCCTGAAACGACTGAATGCAAACGTTCTGGAGATGAATTTTCCCGAAGAGCAGTGTGGGTTCCGGGCTAGTCGGAGTACGATCGACCTAATGTTTTCTGCTCGACAGCTCCAGAGGAAGTGCCAGGAACGAAACCAGCCTCTGTATGCCCTGTTCGTGGACTTCACCAAGGCGTTCGACTCCCTGAACCGCGAGGCGGTGTGTACGGTGCTTGGTAAGTTTAGATGTCCAGATGAGTTCGTCAATATGGTTAGATTGTTGCATGCGGGCATGAAGGCGAAGGTGCAATTGTGTGGATCGACCTCTGACAATTTTGACATTGTCATTGATGTGAAGCAGGGTTGTGTTCTAGCATCAGCCCTGATTAGCTTATATTTGACTGCGATGGTAACAGTTGATTTTCAGAACTCTGAAGAGGATGGCGTTGAGATGGAGTACCGGAAGGACGGGCGTCTGTTGAATATACGACGTTTTGGCGCCCCAACCCGGATACAGACCTCAAGGATGCGGATGCTTCTGTTCGCAGATGACAGCGCCTCGCTTCCGCAGCATCGAAGTTCGGATTGCACATCAACACAGGTAAGACGTTTTCGTTCTTTCAGCCTTCTCCTGGTACAGGTGCTGCTTTTGCACCTCCACCCTAAATCCGCATTGCTGGAGACAGTGTGAATGGCTGCGGGGATTTTTGCTACTTGGGTAGCAACTTGTCGACAGATCTGTCCGTGGACCGCGAGTTGAGAGCGCGTGTGGCAAAGGCTAGCGCTGCTTTCGGACGTCTTGAAAGGCGTGTCTGGAAGAATCACAGCCTGAA
>QNGE01001693.1:109814-121447 GCA_008508345.1 Paragonimus westermani
TCTGTGGTCTTCTATCCATTCTTTTCTTCGGCTTTGTCGGTGTATTGTATGATGAATGATCTGCCTGGCTTTTCATAGTCCAATGAGAACTTTGCTTTTCATCCTCATCTTCTCTGTGATGCACTAGCCTGCACTCCCATACTGCAACGCTTCTTGTATCACACTTCAAAATCTTTCTTCTCAATGTAGATCTCGTCATTATAGCCTCTCTCTGTTTAGTTTCCGAGAGATAGGGGTTTCCTTTCCTTATTAGCCAATCAAGTGGCTAACCAGCATTGGCCGGCTGGACACAGAGGCCCCAGTGGCACACCTCCCGGTCTCATTTCTTCGGGTTTACACTGGATATGTGGTGTGTTGGTGGAACTGCAATTGGTGCAGCGCAAGCCAATTACGGTGACTGTTATGCGCAGGTGTCCCTTGGCTTCGGTCACTGTGACAGGCTAATCCGTATCGGATGCCGCCAACCAACCGAGTATTCCTGTTCGATGTTAAGAAAAGTTTCGCGCAAATTCACCCTCATTATCAGCAGTAGTGATTGTGAGTACCTCTTTAATCAAGTATGTGTAGTTTGTGTTCGATTCCGTTTTCTACTGATCGCGTATAACCGGCCACCTCATCTTCATATAACATTCACTAACCTCCTTACTCCATTCCGTTCTCCAATACAGCAGACAACGTTCACTTCACTTCACTTTTCCTATCCCTATACCTTTCGTTAGTGCGAAATAAACAAATGAAGGTTTACATGCAGTTAATCCGAGTACCTACTGTTTAAATCAAATTCGTCTGTCGTACAACAAATTAGAATTAAACGCAAAATCCGAATATCGCAAACAGGTTTTCGAAGCGTGAAGATTTATCTATAAGCCCTGACTTAGGCATTCGTTTCTTTCCTGAATATGTGATTTAGGTCACAAACGAGGTGACGTCAGCGCGTACAGAGTTGAGCTCAAACCATCCGTACCCGTTCAGATCGCTCGGCCTCACTGTCCCAGGAATTTCACCATCGAGGTTCACGGTTGATAACACACCTGACTGTGGGCACATTTCTCTTCCACCACTGGATTGAGTGTCAGCGTGCATCGATGAGTGAAAATGGACAGAGTGAGGAGGCGACACTTCCCTAGCCGACTGTGCTATCATGATAATGGTTTTACCAAAAGAGGGATAGTGGAATGTTGCATTCATGAACGAAAAAGATTTACGAATCCGTGAAATGTTGGTTGAAAACTGATGTTCTCCATAAAATCCGAAGCATTTCATGCTGTGTTTTGAGTTTATCTGGTCATTTGTGGACTCGGACGTGACACACTATAACTGTGCTGCGGAAACAATAAGCGTCGCTTCCTAGGTCTTCCTGTCAGCATGCATTATTTGACCATTTTATACGTGATGGAGCCAACCTGTTTCGTTATCGAGATCGTCGGAAACTGTTGGTTAAGGCATGTCGTGCAGATTGAGTTGTTTTATATTCTGAAAACCTTCATTGTCTTGAAAGATACCGTGCACAAACTGGACTGAACGAGATATCATGTTGGGAGTAGACCACTGACGCACCGCAACTAGGATGACGCTGTGCCGCTTTAGAGGAAACACCTACCGATACAGACATTTTTTGTACCTTAAAAACAAACCGTCCAGAAATTACAGGATACCATTGGCTACAACTGGTTATATCTCCTTGATTTTTTAGCTTGTCAGTGCCATTTACAGCGTTATACAAGACAATTTGTACACTCCGTGCAACAGATCTTCGGCATCGATTTTTAACAGTTTTTTACACATGGTACGTCTAGTTGACAAGTGACTAGTGACTTAATGTGCCGTGTGCCAAAGCACTTAGTTTGTTGTATTCCAGCACATAAGAACCAAAACGGTACCTCAATGAGAAAGTAACCCAGTAAGCACAAGAGTCTGCCAACTATTGCTAGACATGTTGACCTTTCTACTATTCAAACATCGATAAACTGGCGACAATAAGAACACAAATGTAAGTACGAAATAGCCACAATTCAGTTAGTGCTAGCAACACATTTGGGTAGCCCAGCAAAGTTTTGTGGCCATATATATCTTTCACAATGCAATGAGTAATGTGTTGAATCGAAGCCTTTTTCGTGGTCAATTTGAACAAGATTCACCCGGTGTGCAATACAAAGATGAGCAGCCGGCATCTCATTTGTGTGACTTCAACCATTTCACTCACAATGTGCACCTCGCAGAGCAAGAGAAGGGGGACGTTATTGAGAGTGAGCAGGGGGGAAGAATGCCATGTCACTGGATAGGTATAAGATGGACGTCAGCATCTTCTGGGCAAGTCCCACATCACGTTGCGCAACAAAATAATTGGGCAAAAAAACACCTGAAGGAAAGGAGTTCAGTCCGATATCGTGTGAATACAGTAGTAAGTGTTCCCGAGGTGCACGGGACTTTAGCTCTCTGAGTGCTTGCATAGAGGTTGCGTCAACACGAGGTACGATTGAAACACTGGACGACGAAATGTGCTCGGGACGCATACGCACCACAGGAAGTGATCGAACTGACCGGATTGGAAAACCAGAGCATGTAGTAGCTCAGCGAAAATCGGTTACTAATAAGGAATTTTAATAAATGGATAGGAATTGCATTTCACCCTATCTCTGGTCTGGTACGCATCAATTTTACCCATAACCTGACTGGGTAGCCCTGTAGGGTAGAAACGTTTTGCACATATGTGACACCTTACTGCAGTCTGTCCAATGT
The DNA here is from genome assembly GCA_008508345.1 of Paragonimus westermani. Classification (NCBI taxonomy): domain Eukaryota; kingdom Metazoa; phylum Platyhelminthes; class Trematoda; order Plagiorchiida; family Troglotrematidae; genus Paragonimus; species Paragonimus westermani. The sequence continues at coordinate 112,554 of QNGE01001693.1, forward strand.
GTCAGCGATCCTGGTAGACTGTTCCTGCACTGTGCTGATTTCGGCAAATCCTCAAATGCAACCACTCGTTCGTAAGCTATACTTAAACTGTCAAAATATCCTTACTAAGTGAATCATGTATGTGCGACTAAACACAGGTTGAGTGTTATGACAATGTCACTTTCAGTGGTGAGGCGATCACTATTTCATTGAACCTGATGTTTAGACATTTCCCTGATAATAGCAGCTGTTTTGTGATTTTGGGGGCGGATCCTTGTGTTATTTGGGCAAACGACATGTACTCAACAAACTTCATTCCAACACTGGTCTAGATGCAACAGAAGCAGTTGCTTCAGTTCATTTTGAAGTAACATTGGTGGACCTGAAACTAGGGCACAGTATGGTCTGAAAACAACTCTCTTGAGGTTTGGATTACCACATTTCTCCCTTGAGGGAACAAGAGGATTACTGATGGTAGGAGGAAAACATTTTGTATAAACAAGCTTTGTACCCACTGTATATCTTAACCTGCCTGGATGCATACTACAAGCGCATGGTACTATACTGCCTAATGTAATGTTTATATCAACCTTGATTAGTGTATCTAATAGCGCCGGTAAGAAGAGCACACAATGCAAAAGAATGATTGAACGTTAGAACGCATCCTCCCAATAAACGAGTGGAAAGTGGGGTGGAAAACGGTAAAATACTTGAATAAATGCGAAGAAATCCGATTTTCAACGTTAGTAGAATAGTTCGCAAGCAAATGTTCCATTATCTTTATTCGAGCATTATTCATTACGTTACTATTCCAAGTGGAGTTATACCTAGTTAGCAAATATGTTTGTGCTGCCTCACTGCCATTCGTATGCTAATATTGCACTGATAAAAATTCATATATCAGACGTTGTTTGTAGCGAATCTACTTATTTATGTGCAAAAACTGTTTCGGAATTATCAATAATTGAGATATCGTTGGTTTCGTTTACAAAGGAATGGTGTAACGAACGACAGTACCTTCCAAACCATGACAATAAACGATGGCTTCATGAGCACTCAGGATAGGTTACAAGGTGAACCACCCGTAATACCTTGTGTTGTACATGCGTAATACCTGCCTACTGAACCGAGCTATCTAACCGAACAGCAGTGAGGTCTAGCCAGCTTTATAGCGTTGGCTTGATTTGTTTTGTAGCGATTGTCTTCATCTAGGTTTTTGTGTGCTCGCTTCCCCCATGCTGATTTGTTTGATCTCTTCCAGTTTCAAGTGTTAAGTCTGAGCGCAGTTCGTTATTTGCTATTTTGGCCGTATTTCGAACTGGTTACTCACTGTCCTTAATCTTTCTCACCTAACGACATTCTATGTCATTTGGATCATTTCCACTTAAGCTATGTACCAATCGTAATGGTGGATATCTGTGCATACGATGGTTGATCCTCAGCCGGATTGCACTCCGTGTCATCTACCACCCTTCATACCACCTACTTGCCTATGTTTCAAAGTATTACTAACAAGCCACCTTATCACTATACCTTGGCTATAGGTGTTAAAATTACGATTTAATTCTCAGTTGTAGGCAGCTTGACTTCGGTTCGTGCTGGGTTAGTTACACATACTTCATTCAACTTATAGCCACGCTCATGACTGGCATTGATGTCTTTCATATGGATGACATTCATTCTTCAAACGTGAGCTGAAAAACATGGTGGATAATGTCGGCTGCAACCTTCAAAAATTGTTCACGCCCCCATTGAACGAAATCGTTACTGTGACCACATTTTTATCTTTCAGTGTTTTGAAACATCGTTCCACTGTTTGAATCAATACGGTTAGCTTGCATTGTTTTTCGTATGTGAACGCACTTCCCAAACCGAAGACTGTTCCACTAAATCTCGAGGTGGTTTTTTATTGCTACAAAAGAGTACTTTGTAGCCCATGTCAAATAAGTGAGAGTTTTGCTGTCCTACCTATGTAGTGATGACAACACAGTGTTCGATTTTATTGTCAAAGTCCACAGTGTCGTCAAGCTTTGTTAATAATAACAAAGAGATGGATAGAGTAGTTGTCCGAAAAAATAGTCGGGCTCACCAATTCCGTAGTGGCCTAATCGATCAAATGACAAGAATGACCAAAATATGGTAACATTAAAAGAAGCTGTAACGGTAACGGATGTGTACACAAAAGGTATGTGTACAAATAAGAGGAAGGCGTATAAAAGAAATTGGATGATTCACTGGCAAGTCAGAACCCTTTGAATTGGACAGGTCACCACCAGAGAGAAGGATAGCGCCACAGGGTAGGTTCGGACGACCAACGATTGATAAATCCGCACGCGACGTGGGATGACGAAAGTTCGGCGTCGATAGATCAACAGATACACGGAGCTAGATAATTTCACTTTGCGATTACTTCACCAGTCCAACACATCCTCGCAGATGTGGAAGGCCGAGAAGATGCGCGTTAACTCCCGTTTGTCCTTGATGGCAATCGAATTCAAAAGATGATGCTGATGATTTCAAACAAGTGTGAAGATGAAGTTAACGAAACGGTCTGTATAGAAATGTACAAAATGATTTGTTAAATATAACTATGAACTGTAGACACCACACTTGTGGCCATAATCACAAGAGTCAAGTCGTTTTGATTGGTGTTTTTAAACACAGTTTATTGATATAAATTTGCCCATGAAAACACAGTTCTGGTGTTTGTTCGACTTGGGAAAGGCTAGTGTGCGTTACCATGTCAGTGAGGTTAGTTTCATGAGTACGCATGTTTATCGCGAGTATCACATATCTACGCGAAACCAGTCTCGACAACTATAGGACAGTATATTTTGTAGAATATCCGGTCTTGTTGAGCGGAGCGTGCGAATTTTGATCGGAAGTCACAAATTTGCTTAAATGTTCCGTCATCAAATAAACACACAAAATGCGTTCTATAATAACGGTCACTGAATTGATATTTTCTGCATCAGAGCAAAAACAGACCAAACTGAATTGAATACGGGTTGGAACGGGTTAAAACATGATCACCGAACAACTGGACACTAGTCTGATAGACCAGCTTGTAAGACTGGTTTATTGATCATCGGGCCAAACTTTTCGTTAGGAAATCCAGAGGTTGCTAGCAGTTTCATCTGTTTCAACTGAAATGTGCCCAGTGGGAATTGACGCCATCACCGTCTTAGTTAATGACCCAACTCTAAATCCGATTGTAAGTCCCTGGAGCTGAGGAAAATTGCACACATACGGATCGAATGAAACGGCTTATTGCTTCCTGTTAGGTATATGTAAATTCCGACGTCCGTTCCGTTTTCTCTGGTTCAAACGGTTTACAGTCAAAACAGGTAAATCAGTGAAGTCCGTGAATACACGCCTTTCCTCCATAACAAATGCCCCTCTAAAGAGCCGCTTCCTCTGTGTATGACCTAGCTTATAGGTTCGATGAGTTTGGACACACTAAATAAATCATGGTGGTTTGCGTGTGGTAGCAATTACAAACTTCTCACGGCACTAGCGTTTGAAACACCGCATGCGTCGACAGAGAACAACCCAAGCAACCGTGTTTATTATCGTTCAACATTTAGTGAAAATATAATCCTCAGAGTAAGTTAGAACAATAAATTGCGCAAATTTAAGATCGAGAGTTGTATGCTATGTAGATAACCTCCTACTATTGCACAAGTTAATGTTTGCGGCGATGAACACGGAGAAGATTAATTTATTAAGAGAGAGAGAGAGGGGGGAGGGGGAAATGACGCTACTCCACTTCCATAAACCAGTAAACTATCGAGGAATTTAACGCACGCTATTGTGGACGGAACCTTTGGGCGTAGTCACTTATTGTTGCAGTTTATCCCGATCGTTTCGTTTGAGTCGTTGTTGTTGTGTTTCCCATATGTACTGGTTGTCATGACAACTGAAAGATGTTGGGATTCAACCAAATGAGTGCTAAAGATAGAAAGTCTGAAAGTTTGTTTCAACGTAGCAAGAAATTTCACAGTAGTCAGACCGTTCTTTCGAAACTTACGTGAGGAACGGTACTGCGGCGTACTTCATGGAATCTATGATTTAACCAAAAGGCAATGTAATTTCCAGTGTCAATTTCGTTGTCAGTGTGACAGAGGTAACCGTTGTATACATATGATAAGGCGGGTTGCTAGATTGTGTCCAAGGGTTCAGAGGAACAAGTGGAAAATTCCGGTTGAGATTATTCACAAACCTAATACCTTCTGAAAAATCTTTCACTCCAATAATGATAAACTATCGTATGTAAACATGTAGTGATGACTGCCTCTTACATGCTCGTAAGCTCGCGTGAAACAATCCGTACAATTTAGCCTGTTCTACTTTAATGACAGTGCAGGCCAACACCAGTCGATTTAGAAAACCGCCATTCTACCATATTTCAACTCACTGAATAATCCGGGATGCCCCAAAAATACAGAACATTCTTTTGGCCATAAAAATCAAGTGAACACGTACTATACAACAGATTTTATCCGAGTAATGCATCGGGTTTACGCAATAATCCGGGGACTTTACCGAAAAGTAGCTGGTTGGTCTGTTGTATGGTATTCCGGATTATTTGAAATATAATGATCATAGGTCGTTAACAGACTCTCCTATATCACGATCTCTCAGTAGTTCTATTGAATGATCGAACCATTTTCTATTAAACGATACTGATAATCGATTTATACCATGTACACGGTCATGACCGCAAACTCATTTACAGCGTAGTTCAAAGGCGAACGTTTCTGACACTAAGTACGTGCTTTTCGCAGTTTCTACGACCAATACACTTTCTGTACGAGTACACACGAAACCGAGTTGTGTCAAATAAGTTCCAACCATCTGATTGAATCCCTCGGTGTCTAGCACCACTGTTAAAAAAGACATTTGTTTCGTCTAGATATACACTGATGTCTCATCGTAACTATTCTTCAAACCTTTTCACATAGTATGTCTGAATTCACGCACTTATCTCAAACTGAACCGAACTCTTGCAGCTGATGCTAACAGTTAAGACAAAAATGTGTACGAATTGCTCGTTCTCATCATCTGTTTTATTAGACAGTACAAATTCATATTCGCAGTCGGAACATCCTAATGGTTCCTGGAGTCGATAGACTGGATACAAAGCATATTACTTGAATTTGTGATTTTCTCTAACTGGGAGATATGAGATGTTTGTCACAGAACTGAACAAACCAATCGGCTTTGTGAAAAATGAATCATGCATGGAATTATTTTTTTTAGATAGTCACGAAGGCGTCATGTTACCACCGTCTGTCCATCGACTTTGCACATTTTTTATTGTGGACTGCTTCTGCTTTCCGTATGAAAACTTCGATATATCAATCGGACGTACCGCAGAGAAGAAGCGGCACTGATACACTGGGACTCAAACGTCACCACGCCTCAAATCAGATATCATTTTGACCGTCGAGTTACACATTTTGGTGGCCTTGTACATTTAACGCAAAACAGTAGCCTAACATATTTTGGGACAGCTGATCTCTCTCAAAGTCGTGACCGTGCTCTCGCGATGTGCAATGTAGGAATGGAGAAGCCATCTTGGAGGAATATATAAAACTGTTATCAACCTAAAGAAATGAGATACAACAGAAAGTATTCCAGTATCTGAATGCAACACTCAATGTCTCTGTTACCACCCAATACGGCAGGTTCACCCACACAAAGACGCACAAGACGTTCTCATACGATCAGCAACTTTTTATCGTTAGGACTTGATGTGAAACACGCTTCCTGTCCACGAAAACCATGTCCATAGTACCTTCGTGCATCAAGCATATCCGAATTAGGGTTTTTCACTGAGACGAAAGAAAACACATAGGTCCAATAAGCACGTATTCCAGCCCATAATAAACGGTGCTGTTGATTTCAAATGACAATTTCATGCACTATTCTTCACTTCATCCATAGAATGCTACCTATCACCCGTTCCACAACACTTGTGGCGTCCAGCTGCATTCTGAAATACTTTTTGGTACATTGAACTCTACTCGTAATACTCGTTTGTCTCACTTTCAAAAGACCATCCTTATCTTTTCCCTGGCGAGACCTTCGGCTTTCACAACGTTTCTAGACCACTGTAGCGTTTCGGTAAGTACAAATGGTCTAACTTACATGTTAGAAAGCTAAAATCTCTCCCCTCACTTCCAAAACCGTCAAGTCAAAACCTCTTGGCGGGAAATGAACAAAACAGGTGCCATAGGAGATGCAAATCACAGCCGGCTTAGTTATATGATAGGTACTTCACGCTCAGATCATTGAAAATACGACCAATGCATACAATGTTGACTAAATGATGTGCATCCGCCCCTCAGGGAGGCTGTGATCTACCTGGGCAAGTAACAATCCGTCGACGAGTTCACTACGAAGTCACCATAACAACTTGGGTTGGTGCTCAACTTTGCTGTAATCTTTTATCACAATTTCACATTTAATGGAGTTTATTCAGTTAAAATTTTGTCTACGGCTTGTTACTACTATTTGTTCATTGATCCGGAAAAAAATTCTGCAGTCGACTTGCTAATATGGGACTAGTGCCAGCAATTGCAATTGCCGTAATATTTTGTTGTGTATATAGGTGACGTGGAAAACCGGGGTGAGATTATCCAGTGAATACGCCAAATGCGCACCTTGACATCGGAGTAAAGTTACAGATATTTTCAAAAGTATACCTACATCATGAGACTGTGATAGTTGTCTGATGAACAGATAAGTGGGGGTGACGAGGTGTTAGAGGGGATACAGACGGAATAGAGAAGTCGAATTGATGTCAATGGTTGCAGAAGTTATCAAACAAGCTGTGGAAATATATTATGTTGACGATTCATAACACAATACACATCAAACCTGTTGAGAATATCGGGAAAAAGTAAACGAACAAATTATTTTTTGAGACTAGTGAAAACCAATGCCAACAACTTCTGAAAAACCAGCACAATGAAGTCGTTCGTGCTGCCGCAGCAAGTCACGCAGCAGTCGGATGTTTTAACATTCCCATTATTTAACATTTTCATATCTAAAAATGAGTGGTTTTATATACACAAAAGGTCGAAAATTTTACTGCAGGTAAACCGCTAAAAAAATCGAACACACTTATTAGAAACCGTGGACATTGGTTTTCATAGTGTGTGTTGGCCAACGTGTGTTAATTCAACCATAAGTAGTTCCTGATCTGTTTTCGATTATTTTAATGTCCCAGAAAGTTGAGAAGAACAGAACTCACGGAGGAACTTTAGTTTATGTGTACTGGACTCAAGGTAATCATAGATGTTTTTAACAGGTTTCTATCTAGCGAGCGCGGTGGCCATGTAATGGAACGCAGTTAGCACACCAATGAGAACGATTCGCCTAACTTCGCGCAGTAAGTTCCCGCTTTGTCATTCCACAATAGCTAAAGATCCGTTGTCCCAGTGTACATGATTTAGGTAAAACCGAACACAGTTTGTCTAACGCTTGTCCAGAGGTAGACGGATTGGTTGCCACAATCCTGAGAAGTAATCGGTTCTGTCCACCGGACGTACGTAGGTACCAATTTTTCGGAATCTGTATGTATCTCTACGCTAAGAAAGTGAATTTCTGCATGCTTATAAGGCTTTGATGCTAAACTTGACTACCTTTGAGAATTACCAACTGCATCATTGTACTCCTTGCACTTTAGTATAGTACGCGGGCTGATTCGGTCTAAGCAGTATCTGCAGTCACTTGTCATGGTATAAATACTAATACATAGATGGCTTAGTTACGTGGCACTTCCTCTGTTTTATGAACGGTGAACAATGGGTCTATGCTCTCAATAGTGCCAGCACTTAACGTGAGCCTTGGAGGGTGAAGGTCGAGTCGCCTGATCAGTTATCACGGCTTTATGCTTACAGGAAGACCTACAACAGTCCTTGGTTCAGACCTTACGTTACATTCACTACTATAAGCCCTTCACTCCCAGCTTGGAAATTCCACCGTTTTAGATGGAAGGTAAGTTTCACCTCGGCAAATTCAGCACCCCTTGGTGCTGTTCAGCTGTCGTCGCCGATTCTGGCGGCCTTTCTCTAATATTATTCCTCACGCCACCATCGGGCCTGTTGCATAGATACACTAGTCTGTGCCGCTTGACTCCGTGAAGCGACCGGGAATGGGCAGTGTTAGTTTACCATCTATATCGTATGCTAAGTTGCAGGTCTCTTGACCAGCAACGAGACCACATACAGACCTTTTTCGTGTAGTATAAATTCACAGAGTTTCCTCAAAGCTGTTACAATTTGATCTTTGTAACATGCTCATCGTATGTACTCATAGTCATCAAAATGCTAAAGCCAGTTACTTGTTGTGGTGTTTGATTACCCCTACTATCAAAAGTCTTTCACGTCCATTTGTCCTATTTCACCAAATCACAGTAAACTTGATGTATCAATCATTCATTTCCCCACATTTATCACTGATACCATTCATCATCATCATCAAAACAGCCATGAGCCTGACCAAAAGGTACTGTGGCTCGGGCCGCCGCTCACCTCAACAGTGACGTGGAATATCCTAAAAGGAAAGAGTACTACGAAGGTCAACAGATAGTAAAGAAGACTAAATGGAAGAACTAGAAATGGTATGGATACAGGTAAGCCATTGACTGCGACAAACCACCATCTCGGATAACGTCTCTAACCAACGGTTTGAGTGATCACGAGGACCCCATCCAGGCAGGCGATGCTTGCCCACTTTGCTCAATGGAACAGTCAAATTCTTCATATTTCGTGACCACGTTGTTGCTTGACCACCACGCGGTTTAACCCAATCGCTAGTGCCCTCAGTATATAATGCCCGGTACGGTAAACGCTCAGCTGGCATACGGAGCACGTGACCCAACCATCGCAAGCTGTGCAACGTAA
>QNGE01001693.1:124658-135619 GCA_008508345.1 Paragonimus westermani
CTTTTCGTCTGACTGCTCCCCTTTGGCCTGTCTGACAAGGTTGCACCTGGAAGGACCGGAGTCCTAGTCAGCATAGCCCGCCGGATCAAAACAGTACACAAGCCCGACCACCACGTCAAGGTAGCAGTATAGGTCACTGATACCATTAGGGTCTTCCAAATCTCTCGTCTCTGTTTTGCAACTCAAAACATTCCGTAAATTGTCTGACAACTTCTGTTACCAATGGCCCGATATGACCAGTATATTCGGCCGTTCGTTCTTGTCACCGCAGCTGGGCCGGCACAATATGCGACTGTCATATAGTGAGGTAAACCACCTCACTTCTCTTAGCAGTTTGCACTTTATTGTTTCTCATTCCGTTCATTATTCATTGTGAATTGTACGTAGTCATTTTATATCACTCCTAGCGAGTGAAGTTTGTCCGCTCATTATCGGTGGGTCGACTGAGCCTGTACGAAAGGCCGGGTTGGTCTCCCTGGACCCGGACAGTGAATACTACAGTACGATGGAGGGGGTTTGCTGGGGATAGTTAAGATTGCGTTACATTTAAACGGAGTGGTTGAATCCGTTGCCCATTTAGCATGGGTGAAGCTGATGTAGATAAGGAGCGTCTGTATCTGTTGTTATTTATCTATCTGTGCCGTCATTGCTGATACCCAACAGGGATATCATGCTATCATTTATGAGTGTTACAGTGGATGAAATAACCCCAAGACTCGTGTTTTGCATAATCTTTGTCGAAAGCAATTGAAACATAAGACGCTACGTTTGTCTTGAGGACTATATAACTTATGGGAAAATTAGACTGACGGTTACTATAAAAACATCCGGTTATATAGGCTTAGGGCATGGTGACAAAGTGAAATGAACGAACGCCATATTGGTGCAGTCAGGGTCGGGTAAAAGTTTTTACTGTCATGGCAACGAAAGAAGGCCGCTGTATGATGCATGATTGACAACACTTCGGAAAAGGTCAAGATTTTAGGATTGTAATTGTGTAGTAGGACCATAAACAAAGCGACGGTGCCAACCGCACGACCTGTTGCGATTAAGTGTTTCGCGGTCGAAGATGCCGGGTTTCTGTTCGGCTGTTGGTATGCTGACCAGCGTTGAGTCTTTGTTTGCACCATCCATTTGGAACGTGCTCCGCCTTCCTCTGTCGTAAATTTCGGCCCGTTCTGTCGACGTATCGGTCACCGCAACTACAGGTGAATTGGTAGATGACCCAACGCTAAACCTATATAACCGACTGTTTTATGTGACCGACTGATGAGAATAAACGAAATGTTTGAATCTTGAAGTGTATGTGTTTTTGCCGCCTTGATGAACTGGATAAAGTGAATTCAGTGTTTCAGATATTATTAAATCTGAACGGGCAGCTTCGAGTTTGACAGTTGATTGACGCACAGCCGTTGGCCCCAGTAATGTCGCAACTCGGTAATCAACTGGACTGGGCTATGGTTTCATACTGGACAGAAAAATGGTTACGGGATTTGTCAACCTTCATCTAATTGCAGCATGCCCGGTCCAGAAGAAAGCCCAGTTGCTAACCTGTACATGAAGGCAAGAGAAGCGTACGAACAAGAAGATTACACCTGGTATCATGTGAGCTGGTGTGACTAATAAAAGGGTCAGGCGTCCGGGGATCCGAACTTATCCCGAAAGGTCATCAATACGTCCACACAGAATCTTACTTTATACCACACAGCCAAACGATCGAATGGTCATGAGACTTTGTCTACACAGGACAAAATATTCGTTCGTTGTTTTTACCATACTGGTAAGTGCCTGTCAACTGTAAGAGGCGTCACAACTGCGTCCGTCCGTAGAACGAGTGCAGAACCTAACCGCTGAAACACGTGAACAACACATGCATAATATACTGATGCTATGCTTGTGCGTTTGTATTCACATGTGATTATCAGTAAAAGAATGTTATAAACTAAAAACTGATCAAGCGATGTTTCACGAGGTGTTCGAATGCACTGTGATTACCTATAATATATATGATGGTGTACGATCAGAATATGCTTTTCGGCTACGTCCATCCAATGTGAATACCACACAGCCACCAGTGATTAGTACTCCAGCCCATTAGGACTTTGGACAAGAACGGAACATATTACCCGCTGTTACCAAGCATTCCCTTCAAAATTTTGCGTGTGTGCTCCAGATTATTCAAACGCTTACCCTTCCATGAAGTGATGACATGGATAATGAAAAAGTTTACATTTTCCACACAGCAAAACCACTTCTGTGCATGAATATGAGAACTAATCACATGATGTTAGCCCTGAATAGGGCTGTTGTCATTCACAGGTAGAATTGGAGCTTACAGCAGTACTCCCATGTCTTTATCTTCCATCGCTTGCACACAGAATCGTTTAGTGTGTCGAACAAAATGGGCCCAATGTTCCCCCCGTGACGTTCTTCATAGCAGAATGGATTACTTGCTTCAGAGTACGCATGCGCCATTCCTACTTGATTAAGATCACCACCTATCAACAACCCACAATGGACCAGCAACTGCTGTTTCACTCTCGATTTCATTATGCTCCTGAACTTCTCAGTGGGATTCAGCTTAGGCGAACACCAGGCTAATCGCAGTAGCTATCCTCCTTGATTAAAGACTTCGGGAAAAATGCATGCCGATTCAATGTGGCATGTGGCATTGTCACTACCACAGTCGTTGACATAGTTGTGCCGACTTTCAGTTTATGCATCAGAACATGAAACCATTGTCTATAGTCATTACAGTTGTATGCATTCCTTTGCGCCATGTAGGTCGCAACAACAATTTCTGTCTTGGCTTCAACCCAATGTAAGTCCCGATCTCTCCTGTTGATGACGGGAATGCACACTTTCGTTCCTTTCAAAAAGCGTCTCATCAACCCTGTGCAAAACAAGGGTAAGTTCCTCTCATCAATCAAGCAAAGAGTCTTGAAACTTGCACAGCACCCCAACAATCGATAAATAAATTACTGTCGTATCGTCTGATTCTCGTTGATGTTCATGCTGACGGGAATTTCTCACAGCTTCTTCAAAGTAATGAACCGCCCGTTTGAATATCGGCTGATAGGAGCTGTCGATAGTCCTTTCGTAAACTCTAATTTCGCAAGCATTTTCCGGCACATGGGAGTCACCGTCAGGTTCCTGGGGATCCATTCTAGTAAGACATCGATTTCGGATTCATACAAAAGTGTATTTCTATGTCCTCTGCGGGGCGAGCTACCATGCGCCAACCGTCGCCTCTTTCGACAACCTCAGTGAAACGTCTGTGTGTACCGGGAGTGATGCGGCTGCACTTTTGCCTGTCACCCATAACTGATTTTGGAATACCAAAACATGTTTACGAAGCCACTTGACTGCACCAGTGTTGTTGGTCACAAGGCGATTGACGACGTTCATTGATTCGTGCTCTCTGCCCCCCCCCACCCCTCGGACTGGAGTGTATACCCCAGTTGGACCACATGACCGCTTTGATAACTCAATTACTCTCTCGGACATCGCCCTATCGCAGCAGCCGACGCGTACAGTCGAAATCAAAATGGCCACAAAACATGACTCCACCAGACCAACCACAATCTACTTCTATAGCCTGAAAATAAAGTGGAGAAATTCTACTGCCCTAAAACGAAAGACGTTTACACAGAAGATACATTCTTAAGCCCAAAAGGGAAACTCGTGTGGAAAAAGGTATGGAACCTTACTGCCTACTGTGTTGATTTAATTCAGGGGAGAACAGAGAAGGTAAGCATGTTACCATCTTTGCAGTGCATAGATGACTGTTCGGACGAGCAGCAGACCGTTTTCCGGACTACACTTGTGATTTCCTTAGGCATTACTTATTGCCTCCACCTCTTTCGAAGAGGCCCGCGAACAAATAGGACGAAAAAGTCATGTCTGAGATTCGTTTGCTCTCATCGAGGAAACAAGGATGTCACGCACTGAAACTATCTGGTGCTAGCACGTATGAAATCTGGGTAGCCCTGAACAGGTGCACACTGTCAGCTCTCGAGAGGTTTGGATATTGGAACACAAAGCCTATGAACTGTCACTAGGGCCCGAACTAGGCAGCAGCTAATCCTGGAAGTCAGCCATCATGCGTATTTAGGCCGAGGTGACTCATTAACCTGAGTGATTGTTGTGTACGACCAGTTGTCACACTAATCAGATAAATGGACTACCCTGTTGTTCAGTTTCCCTCCTCTAACTGTGTCGTCTACACCGGATATGGCCAGATGACCTGGATTGTGTGCCATGTGAAACGAAGCACTGAAATCAGTTGAATATCCGATCAACCCGCAACTGTCTCGCTGTTTCTTCTGCTCTCATTCACAGTCCGTTGGCGTTCGCCGTTCGCAAGGCAGAATAATTTCCTAGCCGATCATGCGTACACCATCGACCAGCACGCTAATCCAAACAAATCTTTGGGCACATAGTGAAAGAATGAAAACCTGTTGCGGGCGGTTCTCACACTTGACGACAGACAGCGTTCAGTCCGTTCAATCCAACCTAGGGATAGACGTGACACTCGGTCTAGACTTAGTTTGTGAGCGCCGTATACACCTTGACCAAAAGAGACCCGGGTTAATTACAGTTCTCATTCGGCATCGATCAGACCCGTATGCACGCAGATTGCTCAGTCTCAGACCAGTTGTACTTTTGTAGATGCGCTCCGACGGAGCAACTACACCAATATTGCTTACAGTTGTTCGCTTCTCGGTATTCATAATAATAATTACCGGCTTTTACCATTTCTCCAGTGGCTGTACGTGTGGCTGTCACTCGGCTGCTTAAGATAACTCCATCAGGAGCGGTATTCTAATAGATAAACGCCAGAAAATTTAGGTATATAACAGAATGTGCAATGCATCCTGGTAGATCACGAGTTCGCTGTGAGAAGTTCGATAAGTGAGTGCATGCGTGGAGCTTCTAAGGTGATGCCATAGACGTTCCGATACCGAAAACTGCTGGAGATTCAGCTTATGCATTGGTCTCTGCCTGACCAGCTGGAGGGAGAGATTTAATATTTCTTGATATCACTCTCAACAATCCAAGCAACAAGGACCTACTGCAAACAAGATTATCTTCAGCGGTGTTCGGCAACAATGACCGGATCTTTAAGGATGGTGCCATCCTAGCACACCGGTGCACCTTAGTACGTGCATCATAATCGTCGAATAATATGAACTCACTCAACCACTTAACATTAACCTTGCAAAAAATCGTTGAGATCATCTTGGACAACTGGTTTCCAAAACTGTAGAACTGCGGGAACTTTCAACTTTGAGATAAGCACTTTTGAACATGACATGGCGTGGTACTTATCAATAATATACAACGAAGACACTGAACGTTCTACTTCATCACAGGTGGGCGAACCCAGTGTTACTGTGTCGGAAAAAGGTTATCAGATTCGGGGCAGTATACAGTGCTCAGGATATGGTGTCTAATCATACGAAGTCGCTAGGCTGTTATGGGTAGGTGTTTCATACTTAAAAGTACTGAGTGCTGAAAGTAGGGATAGTGCCTTCTCCATATTGTTCAGTGATGTCAGTTGACTGCCGATTTTGTTGACGTCGTACACTACAGAAATTGAGCACTAGTTACATCTATCACATTCTCATGGGTCGAGCAGAGAAACTCAAGTTTTGCTGTTGCTGGAGCTCCTCAGTGGTGCCACTGTACCCTGTACAATGAAAGTCAGGCTGCCAGTTCGGTAAGCAGGTTAGCTACGATCACGTGAGTTATCCAACTCCCGTCGCTACCCTATGAGTCATGCACCTCTAAAACTCACCACTACAGCTTGATGAGGATTAACGTGGCACATCGTGCGGAACGCACATAGTGTGTAGCATGGGAGAGGGGTTGATTGTTATCAACTCAGTAGTTGACGGATCGCAAAGAACCCCAAAACAAAGCTGTAAAGTGTCAGCTAGCTTCGACCGTGAAAAAAAATACTGGACTGTCAAATCTTTGGTGTTTACACTACCACCAAGGAGGTGTTTACTTCACATACAATCATGCAAATTTTCTTCCTTGCACATTACATCAATACATATTTCCCTACGATAAATTTATGACCATCGTGGACATATCGATTAAACAACCAAGTGTATTTTGATTGGTTTACCTCAGAGATTGACAACTTTCTGGTAAGGGGCTGGAATGCCACAGAGTGGACTGCGGACCGCAATCAATTATGACAGTGATTCTCAGTCATCTATCAACTTGTCACCTCTTTGAGTTGGCAAGCCCGAGATCACTTTCTTCCCCATTTTTAAAACTTGGAGTCATTGATTCTCGCTAATTCACTCCTGGACACCTACTGACCAATAATTGACCATTCTGAGCGACGATTCACACTGTCCTGTTAATAGGACTCTCCCTCTCTCTGAGTTCCGAAAACATCCGAAACAGTGTTCGAAATGAGTGAAAGTTGTGTGATACAGTGACCAGAAATTACAGTAAAAATGCGCCCTCACCTTGAAAGTGAATTAATCGGTTACTTAAATTGTCAAAATTACAACTATACAGAATGACCATCAGCATATAAAAATAAGCCCATTAAAAAAGTAAGTCTTAATGAAGGTAACAAATACAAACCGGTACATGATAACAGTTGTAAATAAGATGAAACTAAGAGTTTAAAACAACCGGTTGCCTTCCTAAGTTCGAAAGAAGCAGTTAGAATATGAAAATTTGTAGATGTAGGTATTTCGTATTGACCTATCAGTACCAAAGGTACCGGAACGTGAATAGACTGTTACAGTGAACAGTTAGTGAAGGGAGCAACCAATCAACCAGTTACGATGGGTTATTATTTTCAGATAAGAGTCAGGCTTACGAGCAATCTTTTCTGAACACACCGAACTGGCTTGAGTCTGATGGGTGAGACGAAATGAGTAAACCACAACAGTCGCTTACTACAATTGTGAATTCACACGTTTGCCATGTGGTGTAGCAAGTAGACAGACCGTGTCTACTGACCACGGAAACTAGCTGGTGTCGTGTTTAAGTAAAATTGCCGTTCTCCAGTAACGGAATTCTGCACCCACTGAGGTTAATCGTCCTTCATTCGAGGGGTCAAGCACTGCTTGATTTTGCCTATGTGACCTATGGCGTAATCAGAAATAAACTTGTAAACACACTGAGTTGGTACCGACAAGCTTGTCTCCATTGCTCGGAGGCGCTGGTAGCTACTAAGTCCGAGTCACTCTATGTAATTCACTCTGATTACCTGTTCATTTAATTGAAGTTCTCAATCGTTATGCTGACTGATGCGTGACGTAGTCACACTTAAGAACGAGCTCCGCCTTTACCCTATTTTTCTACAACGATCACCTCTTCGGATGACACCTCTTGACTACTGTGCCTTTTCGCCTATGTGATGATATATTGTAGTCTAGATCTAATGCTAACGTTTCCGTTTGCAGTGAATTTAATAGCTGAACCTGAAAGTTACATTCTGTGAGCATAACCATAGCAATAGAAAACATCACAGTTTTGCACTGTACACAACACAAAGCGAAGCACCTCTAGTAGGACCCTTTAAAGACAATCGAATCTACTCCATCAGATTCAACACTTGATATCACACTAGAATGTGAAATGTACCAAGCAAACTTCAACGAATCAAACACCAAACCCAAAAAGCTTGTCGGGCTCCTACACAACAAGTTCAAGAAGGTTATCAGAGGATGAGTCAATGCGGATTCTAAAGTAACCATTTATCTACCGGTATCAACGTCTGTTGTTGCTGGTGCACATCCTGCGCCCGTGAACGCTGTAAATACGATTACAAACGAAAGGGTCGACATAGAGTATGGACAGCTAGAGAGTGAGAACCAGTAAACGGATAACCGTAACATGTGTTCTTTTCTCCACGTTCTTGACCGGGATAGAAAAAAAGCAGTTTATTCTCCTCTGACAAAATGGATACCCATCATTGATACTGGAGCCACTATATAGCACAACGAACAACAGCTCATATCTTCAGCATCGGCCGATCACATTTTTGCCATCCTCCAAGTATTTCGATATCTAAAGTTTTACCGAACAAATGAGAGTTTGTACGTGACGCCTATGTGCCGTCAACTTTGTAGGTGACAGAAGGGGATTTGCTCCCCTATAGTACAACAATAGAACAAGGAGCTTCCGTTTGTTTTAATCAGTGTCACCAGTCATTCCTCCTCCGAAACGCATTAAACCGTTCAATTAATGGGGGTTGAAATCGGGAAAGGGTGCCAGAACATCCTCTACGAAACAGCAAGTCCTCATATAATTCTACTCATTCGAAACCTATTTCCATTGAACGTAAGAAATCTATTATTTTTCAGCTCCGGCACTAAAATCCCGGCCAAATTTTTTTGATCGCCAGCCTTTAACGGACCAGTGAAATTAACGAAGCGTATCAACCAGATAACTGTCTAAAATCGTTACATCCATGTGGATTATTGTGGTAATAGACATTCCAAGATGGGAAGGGGCTGCTGAGTAGATTGCTTGTACGAACAAAATGCATGAAATCTCTGGGTTTTCATGGTCAGACTCACCGGACTGGGATCACCCATTTTATGAAAACGAAAGTAACTCAGGGTGCCGAAGCTACAGACTTGTCTGATGTAAGGAGGACTGGGAAACCCCTCATGACGGTATGTCTACTAGATTTAGTGCAAAGGATGCAGGACTCCCCATTGCTATAGAGATGTGTTAGCATAATGACCTCAATATGTTTCCAATAACGATTGCAAAGCGCCAGGATGTGACACAAATCTACTGGAATACTACGATAGAATCTGTCCATAGGATTATGCAGTCGACACAAATTTTAGTTTCATCCAACAGAGGTTGAACAGCAAGCACGGCTATCGTGAGCCCTAACCCTGTTTTATTTCAGGCCTTTCGTGAATGGCATGCCTTAAAGTTATGCTGAACTGAACAGCCTTCTGATTTTAGCGCAATATGCCCGATTACTCAGTATCCCATCTCGGATATACCTTAAGAAATGTGGAGCTCTACCCCCTCTGTAATGAGTAATTCTGATTAGCACCCGAACCAATTCTATCAACTGGGTACTAATTATTCCATTCTTCCAAGTTCAGTGAGTAGTTTCGTTTATCAAGCCAACCCAACAAAATACAAGACAACGAAAACCTCGGTGAGTAGCAAGAAGTATATGAGCAACTAGTCTTAAGGTATACTATAGAGAGACAGTGAAAATCAATATGTTCCTTCTGATACAAGGAGAATCCGAGAGGTTTGTTTAAAAATGATAATAGTTCTTTATCAATCTCTTCTTCGAGCCCAATACTTTCTAACAGTGTATACTACTCGTGGATCTAAATCGGCGACTCTGTACAATGTATCTTCTCCAGTCAGTTGATCACCAACTTTGAAAGTTACACGTCTGCTTTGTAGAACGTAATTCTTCCTTTCGCAGCAAGATACAAAATGCGCCAAGGTATATCGCTTCCTGAACTGTCTAAATTAATAACCAGTGGGAATCCAGCTGAAAACTATAATAACAATAATAATATAATTTTGGTTTCAGCGAACAGAACTGTTTTCGATAAATTCTCATCTCAGGCTGGTACAATTGTATATCAAATCAAGTAACAATAAATGAAGGAAGTTATTGATAAGAAATGTTACGATGGTAAGGCGATTGGTTAAAACACAAACATGACTCAGTTGTGGTTATGCTCACCAGGATTTACGAAGTCAGTGTTAATTGGGGTGAGTTGGGGGGGGGGAACAGGATCAAATTGCCTCGTGGGCCGAGTGTACGTATTGGGCCACGGTAATCCCAAGGTGTGAACGAACTGCTTTTGAACACACAAATCCGGTTGACGCAATCGGATTGCGACCGCCTCGGCTATTGACAGGATGCGCCACTTGATATTTCGTGATGCGGAGGTCGGGGCACGGTAGACAATGCGAAACGCTCTATCCGTGTCCGTGTGTCGATCACAGTCGACTAGGTGGGCCAGAATGGATGAGTTAATGTTCTTTGTTAGTCCAGAGCGAAGCCACGCCGGGCAGTGTTCACGAATTCTTTCCGATAAACGCCTAGTGGTGCGACCAATATATGCTGAACCACAGGAACAGTCAAATGAATAGATCAAAAATGAGGTTTCACTGTTAGGCATATTATCTTTCAGATTACTTCCTTCATTTATTGTTACTTGATTTGATATACAATTGTACCAGCCTGAGATGAGAATTTATCGAAAACAGTTCTGTTCGCTGAAACCAAAATTGTTTTACATGATTTCTACGGGGATTTTCAATCATTTGAATAATAATATAGTTTGTACAACATAATAAATAAAAACAATGGCACAAACTCCCGTCCTTGAGAATCTGCAATCTGCTGTGGCATAAAATTTGTACGGAACGGCAAGGATGTGGCCTCAAACTGGTGGAAATTTAAATCAATGTCAAGAAGGTGAGCCCGGTTACACGGAGATCACCCTCTATCAACTTCAAAAAGGTGGACCAGCAAAACACCACTTCGGTAGGGATAACACGGCACGAGGTATCAACCGTCTTGAAAAATGATCCACAAATTTATATTATTTAAGTTTCGCGAATCCGTACAATATGATCTCAAAATAGACAAATGATAAAGGAGTTCAAAACGAACGGAGTTTTTCAACTGCTTTGAAACCTGACAACACAGGTACTGGTAAACCATTCTAGGTGATTCAGAATTGTCCACTCTCTGACACTTAAACAGCATCTTCAAAAAGTCTTTTCGGACGTCCTGCCACACTTGGAATACAGACTATCTGAATCGCTGTTACGAAAGTGTTTGATTGTATACAACGGGGTGAGTTACCTTAAATCGTTGGGAGGGATTTGACGACCGTTTTAATTTTCATGCATTAGGTGAACACCAAGTCAATTTCCCGACGGATGTATATATATATATATATATATATATATATATATAT
>QNGE01001693.1:138993-150777 GCA_008508345.1 Paragonimus westermani
TGCTGTATGCAGCAGATAGGGCGACCCGGTTTATACTGCGAGACGGCCGATGCAGTATGGAATTGTTTGTGTTGTGGGTATTCATGGTTGTGTGTGGGCTGAGATACTGCCAGGACGCCCAGACCTAGACAGGAGAACGATTAGGGTTCTCAACCAAAGCCTTTGGCTCAATAGCCTATACCGCAAGGCAGAAATTGTACGCTTTTCAGGAAGAGATGCCAACCATCTTCCAACCCCCAACCTGGAGGACCACGAGACTGTGGTTTGTCAGACCTCTACCTGTTGGCCTGCCTGGTATGAGTAACTCTGTCCAGTTTAGCCCAAAATGTCATCGAAATGCGCAAGCCGTCACACCACGTCAAGGTCCAGTCTCACCGTGACGGGCCAATTAGCACTACTAATTAGCTCCAACGAGAGCCAAACTTAGGTCTGGCGATTCTCGTAATGTGAAGTGACAGGGTGAGGTAGGTAAGGCATAGAACGGACATAAAACATTTGGTCTCGTAAGCTGACTTTTATTCATTTTACTTCTGGTGTTGTGATCCAAGAACACGGATAGCTCAAGGATTGTTTATTCAGAAAACAAATACGTGGGTTATGCGTTTCAAGACAACAAAGAACAGGCCCGCCCACTTGTTCACAACATTGGCCCTAGAACGTCAAGGTTGTCAATGTCCAGTTGCTGTATGTACCGAGAACCATTTCATGTCACGGTGTAATCCAAATTTTCTTCCTGTATTTTTCTCGCGGTTATTTTAGTGTCCAAATCCATGTTCCTGCGTCACTAGTGAATAGCAGTAGTGTGAGTATTATAGCGCCATCGCTACTCTTCCCGCAAAAATTGTTCCAGCTGAAGCAAAAACCGTTCAGGTTCGCTTCCTTCTCTTGGCGATCTGCGTACCGGCCACGGTGCTGTTGATATACCTGGTGCGCATCCTCTTCTGATCGGGGTGTCCTACTACTTACTAAGCTCCCGTGAACTCGATGCCGATTCTTCTCATGCCTAATCAAATCCCTTGGACCTCAACGTTCCTCTACTACCTACGGTCCTGTCCACATTACCAGCAGCTTCCCAGATCCAGATCCTGCTGCCCCCAGACTCCACCGGTCTCTGTACTTAACTTTCGGACCAAGTTCAAACAGCACATTGATCTGACAACTTAGCAGTTGACTGTCCCTAGGAAAATTCCTGTGTGTTTGCCCGGTTCCTATTGGCCAATCTCCCAACTCCTGTTAATTTACGCACACTGATCCGTCAGTCTGTTCGACGTTCAGGCTTTGCACGAACGGCGATTTCTTCGTCGTTTATTGTAGCGAACATCGATGGAACTTTTTCCTCTCGGCCCCCTCCTTTCATCACTAGCCACTCTTTGATTGTGCCATTTTTTCCTTCCGTTAGTCCGTTTGATTTGGAGTGATAAGGTGTTGTGCGAACTTACTTGATTCCCAGGTGCTAAAAACATTTTCGTTACTCCTCATTTTCGAAGCTGAAACCTTGGCCAGTGAATATACCCCGCGGTATTGCACAATGTGCAGCCATGGGCTCCATCATCACCCTACATACGGTGCTTGCATGTTGACTAGACGCAGCGGCTGTTTTGAGCAATCTTGTGGAATGTTCTGTCGCGATAAGGATGTATTGGTTTCCGAAATTGATTACCGGAAAGGGACCTATCACATCTGGCTACTATAGTTTACTAATTTCATTGACCGTTATTAGTTGTGTGGGCTACTGACAGGCCATTAAATCTTTTGCTTCAACATTTCGTAAGGACGATGACAGCCCGTATGAACCAGCTGATGACATTCCTTCACTAATGCCACTCTCAACTTCGCCAGCATAACTGGCACATTTGTTCCCTCCAGCATTTAATATTCTGCCTGTCTGCAGTCGCAAGTACGACAGGGACACTATGTAAGCATTAGCATCCAGATGTCTCGCATTTAGCCCGTTGTCCTCTTGATCAAAGGTGACCAACCACCTGCCGGATCGCTCTATCTATCCTGTATACTACATTTACCCCCCCCCTCACCCCAGGACCGTTCTCCAGTCCAATACTGTTAACTCCGATCACCTCCTTGTGTACCTCATCCAGGCGTTGCGTTCGGGAAAACAAATCGGAAACATAGTTCTCTGTTCCAGTTAAATGACGAATTGTGAAGTCGTACCCCTGTAGTCGTAACGTCTAACGAGCCAGTTTTCCTCAGGGATCCTTAGCTGATTTGATCCACGCCAACGGCTCGTGGTCGGTCTCCGTACCAATACGTCGGCCAAACAAGTATGGCCGCCGTTTATCCGAGGCGCACACGATCGCCACACACTCCCTTTCTGTTGTTGAACAGTTTCATTCAGCAGAAGTTAGTATCCGACTGGCGTATTCCACAATACCACCTTGCCGCTTCAGTGTAGCTCCAATTTCTAGATCACTCGCATTCCGTTACCCCAACGAAGTTCTGTCCATTCAGCGGTAATTTCCGAGTCAGTTGTCCTTTCCTCATTAGTTGTAGGATTATGACAAACGTGTGATTGATTTTTTACCAGTGAAACTCGCAATTCTTCTTCAGCATTTCATATAATTGGCTCACGGTCGCACTTTACATCAGTCAAACTATTCTAGTGAGAATTGCTTGCAAACTTTTGCGGACATATCGCACTAGTGTCTAGATGGTCATAATAGAGTGATCCACTTGAGCAACATAAATTCCCAGCATGGAATCCAAGTGTGTACTCCGGAAAATGTTGGGTGATTACCAGACGGTAACTCAGTCATTAATTGGTGTTCCAGAAGCTCGTGCATTAATTTACACTGTTAACTGGCCCATGGCTGAATAACAGATAGGGTAGTCGTTTCATTCACTTCAGTTCTGTTTCATATAATCTGACCTTGTCGATAGCAGTAAAACCAGAGTTTGACAACTTTAACCTCCGTTATGACTAAACGCTCTGTTGTGGGTCTGGCGGTGGTGCCTGTTAGATGTAGGCGGCATTCTCTTTGAAAATCGATAGCTGTAATAAAGTCCGTTCAGTGGTTAGTTGACCCAGGCGTAGATCAAAAGAGTACTGACAGCCGCAAGACAATTGTTCTGTCTGTCTTCAGACTCATGAGCAAACTGAATACTGACTCTAAAGCGAACTTATTTGATTGATCATATCGATTTCATTTCTATCTTATGATTCACATGTTTCTATTCTACCCGGATCAGTACGTCAGAATTAGCCCATCTCCTTGATTCTGCACACTTGATCTACTACAGTTGGAATTCGGATCGGTTCCGTGACTCCATGATTGCTTGCTTAAAATATCCTAATCGGGCAGACGTTAGTTCTCGTGACACTTTTCAGCTTACCGATTGTTCTAAGTACCGACGAGCAAACATGTTGTTGTTCCCACATTATCACTTTATCGATAGATCAGAACGATGGGCTTTAAGGCTGCTTGGGACTTCATGGTTAGGTCTCTGTAACCCGTCGAAAATACATCAGTGATGGACCCCGAGGTTTTTCATGACCTTCGTTTAAATTAGAAAATGTGCACACCGGCTCAAAGTGTGAATCGTAAGGAGATAGTTCAAAGAACATCCGTTAGCTGTGGAGTTGCGTCCATAGTTAGATCTTCATGGTGGTACGAGTGAAGTCGACGAGTGGATCGAAAGATTTGAACTATGGTGCAACATTCGCTGTGATGTGGAGAAGGAAAATCAATCAGCATTGTTCGTTACCGCTGATGGTCGTGGGTTGTGTCCATTACTGACGAATCTGGTTTACCCGAACGCGCCAGCCTCGTTGCCATTCGACGAACTAAAGAAACTACTGCCAAAGCATATGCTTCTTGTCAATTTCCAGGCCAGAGAACGAGCGAAGTTCAACTGTTTGGTGCGTTCAACGAGCACGAGCTTCCACGAAGTCATCCTGCAATTGCAAAAACAAGCTGCTAGTTGCAACTTCGGTGACAAGCATCTACGAGCATCTGCGTGATCGACTGTTTATTGGTGTCAGTGACACTGATCTTCAGCGTAGGTTGCTGGTCAAGCAAGATATGACTTTCCAGGAAGCTCGAGACATCTGCGAGCAGATGGATAAAGTCAGTGTCGCAACTGTTGATTCGGACGTCTTATTTGCTCACAATATCAAGGTGCACACTCGTATCAGAAGTCATCTGATGAACAAGTTCCTTCTCAAGTACCTGTCATCAATCCCGGCCCAGAGAAAGTTAACAAGTGTTTCTTGTGCAGTAGGTTACATCTACGAACATCTTGTCAACTTCTTAATACCATATGCTGTTTGTATGATACATCTGGTCATATTAAGAGGGTATGTAATAGTCAAAAATGCCACCTGCGTCAAGCTAAGTAGGCAGATGCTGTAGAGCCGTCTAACACTGTTTATTCTTTGCACCTTAAATCCAAGGCTGATTAGTTTATTCACAAATGCTTCAATTTTAGGTCAGGTTGTACGTATGCATTTATTGTGGCACAAGAAGCAATGAATCCATTATTTCAAAACCGCTATTAGGTCGCATGGCCCCTAATGCTGAAGTGAGATCAACAACGATGAAAATACGTGAAGCTACTGTGCATCAACTAGCTCTGCTAGATGAGACTGGTGTAATAGTTTCTGGTAATGACAATGAGCTGATTTCATTGTGTCTCTTGGTGTCAGGAGAAAGTCCAGCCATCCTGAGTTTGAAAGCTGGGAGACAACCCAACAGTTTCCTTTCACTAAATGCTAGTTACAAGGATGGACTGAGCGGAGAGTATCAAACTCAGCTACACAGCTTGATTGTCCAGTGTTCACAGAGTTCAGTAGGAATGAAATTAGAGCTAACAAAACTGGAGGTGCAATGGGACCGGTTTTCCCATAGTGTCGAATAATGTCCAATGGAGTAAGGAAGCACATGCGTAATGCTCGCAACTGGTTGAAGGAAGATGGTTAACTCATCAGCAAGAGCCACACCAATGGGTGTGCTTATGAAAGAAGATGGCAAATCACCTAGGATATGTGGTGCTTATAAATTAACGCTGAATCCAAAACTAAAAAAGTGTGCAACGACAACTGAGGAGCCGGGGGATTTTGTGAAAACTCTGCGTAGTAACTAAGTGTTTTCCAAAACTGACCTGACAAACGCACAGTTACATATTCCGTTGAAGTATGATTCTAAGACGGTCACTACGATTAATACCCTTTTGGGATTATTTCGGTACAATTTTCTACCGTTTGGACTATATGTATCAGCTGGAATATTTCAAGATGCGAAAGATGAATTTATTGCCGATTTACCAGGAGTGCGCGTTTATCAAGAGGATATAATCGTGTACGCCGAAAATGCAGAGGAGCATGGTAAGAGGTTATTTTCACTTCTGGAACGATTCATGGATAAGAACATTGCCATAAAACATTCTAATTGTGTGGCCCAAGTACGAGAGTTGAGTTTTCAAGGTTTTACTGCATGTGGCAAAGAATACAGGCCGGACCATGAGTAGTAAAGTGGTTTGGTTACCATTACATTACCAAATTACCAGAATGAGCTGCGACCAGTAATGGGCTGTTTGCGGTACTATTCGCGTTTTATCCCAAACTTTTCGACAAAACAACCGGTATTTGCAGTCCAATCAGAGGAAGCGTGGTATTGGACCCAAAAAGATTAAATTCATCTAGAGGAGTTACTAAAAGTTGTAATTAAAAGGACGATGTTAACACAGTTTTATAAATCTTAAGTTACCACGCTGATCACAGATGAAACTAATCCTGGTATCTGTGCTGTTTTGGAGTAGAAGGGATATCCGATTATTCGTATATCACGTTTGTTGAATAAAACAGAGCAGAAAGATGTTAGCAGTGTACTAGGCTGTCAAAAGATTGTGTAAATATCTGTTTGATATTAGATTTAAAATTTTTACAGATTACCAAGCGCTGCAGTATCTACCTGATACACAAAAATCAGTTGCCAAATCATTAGTAGCAATGATACAGCAATGGAGTCAAGTTCTAGCAGCCTGCGAGTATAAAATCAATCGCCGTCGTGGTAAACAGTTTCCTCAAGCAGACTTCTCATCAAGATATTTCAGTTTTCCAGTTGTGAACGTTTGTTTGCTTGCCTCGCCAGCCGTTCCACTAAACAGAAACGACTGAAAGCTATAATATTGCGATAATTGCTGCGATGACCATCAATTATTGAGAAGAAACACCCAGTGCTATTCCAGAGACAACAGGAGGTATCAATTCAACCTGATAGTGTGCTGTGTCAGAGAGGTCAGCTGGTCAATACACTACCACTGGGAAAGACAGCCTTGGACGACTTACACAAAGGTCACTTGAGAGGGGAGAATATGATAGTATTGGCTCGACAGTTGCGTTGATGGCCGAAGATAAACTCAGATATCAAGAGTGTTGTATTGAACTGTCATTCATACCTCCAACAAAATAAGGACAAGGCCGAAAAATTGGACACCATGGTCGAACAGTTAGCTACCACGCAGTGTGTGCATGCCGATTATTGGTAAGTGTTACATTCTGGTATTGACTGATTCGTACTCACGGTGGCCAGAAGTATTTATTACAACCTCACCTTCTACGCCATTCACCATGCAGGCATTTCGTAAATGTTTCAGCGGAGAAGAATTTTTGCAGGTCGTGGTGATGGACAGCGGGTTATAATTTTCTTTCCTGAAATGAAACAGTGGCTTGACAGCATCGAAACATTTGTTGAATTGGACGTGTTTGTCAATAAATTTCGGCTCCAGTAAAGCAACGCAGTCCACTGCACAACGAATGAGTCCAGCAGTGCAACTCAAGTCTAAGCTCATGGGAGTATCAATTCATTGCGTGGATTCAACAGATGTGATGTGCTTTCGTGGAAACAATCTACGATCTGCCAACGAAATGATTGCTCGTAAAGTAGGCGGCACAGTGGCAGATGTCTTGATTTACCAGAGATACACTGACCAAATTCAGCTGTGAAACACTCAAAACGAAACGGCGGAAGAAAAGGAATTTCCCGTAACAGAAGGGGTAAATTAGCCTAGAAGATAAGCTTGATTAGCAAACGTGAGTGCAGATGCTTCCGAAAGGGGGAAAGGTTGTGATTCACCGTTTCTCCACACCGTGGCACAATAGAAGACCTAGCAAGGGGCCAATCCAAACGTCGCGTTTATACCGCATCAGAATTAGACGAACAGTCTCAATATTACACATCACACTATTTGTCAAGTTTTTTCTATATTGCACCAATCCGCCGACAGTTTAGCTTCACAGTTGCCAGTACGATCAGCCAGTGATAGAATAGAATAGATAGAATAGAATAGAATAGTGATAGAATAGTACAGTGATAGAACAGTACTACTGTACACCTATAAATTGGGCTTCTTTTCTCGTGAATAAGAAGTGCTTACTGCAACTAGTATGAGGACTTCTCCTTAGTACTTGCGTGGGAGGTTTCCATTCGAGTGCGATTTCTAGGGCTATTCGAAGTCCCTAATTCCCAGTAGTACATAAAGTTCCCATCAAAGTCGATGCTTTCTCGTAGGGGGTAAGATGGCGTTAAATGGCACTGTCCATTTCTCAGCAATAACGAACCATCTGGGTGAATCCATGACAACCGCATAAGCAGACCAAGAAAATCGAGATTGGACGACATCACTGACTTATGGATTACTAATTGTGTTTACTTCATTCTACAATCGTCTCACAATCAAAGCAAATACTAGTTGAAGGCCACAGTTGCCATAATTACATATATCCTCAGTATGATGAACGATAAAGTTACGGGTAGAATTAGGTGGCCATCCACTGTTTGGCAGTGAGTTTCCGTAGCCAATAAGCTTCATTAACAGTCAAAAGGTTTTGCGTTTGAACGATCTATTTGCTCATTGGTGTTCAGTCTTATATATTCCAGTCAATCGCGGATTCGGTCCGCACACTAAGACAAAAAATAAACGATTCACGTCACTTGGACTGTGGTTAATCGAGAAAGGTCATGTTTGTTTAATTTTCCATTCAGTGCGCCCTCGATCCCATTTTCAGTCAATCCGGCTACCGTTTTGCTGAGTAAGATCGGTCGATTTTAAGCTGCTTCGCCTATCAGGTGCTTATTCATCCGCAGCGCTGGGCTAGTCCTGTGCCACGATAGACGCCTCGGTCTCAACACAATAGAATGGATTGAATCGTCTGACAAACGAAAAGCTTGCCAAGTAGGGGAAAACGGTACATCCCCTGGAATATCGGAAGAAACGAAATACGGTCGACTGTGGTGGTGTCAATTCATGTTTTAGGATGTACATAAGAACATTATGTGGGCGGCATCGAACGCTTCCAGCAAACATCGTTGCATATCTAAAGAGCAGACATTCAGATTAGAGCAACATACTGCCCTGATTCTAAAAAAACTCTCTGTGACGAAAGTTCCGTTCAACAGCAGTCCAAATGATTCGATAGGCCAGGCATGGTAAGGGGGTTTCTACGGGTAAGATATTACGCAGCTTTTGGTGTGAATATAAAACAGCATGCAGGTTTCAAACCAATTATTCTGTTCAATAAGATGCAACAGATGTTCCATTCCTTACTGGTTAATTGTGCCCCGTTTCTTTCTATATGGATATTCTGAAACCGGTTTTGTGAGCACTAGTTACCGTACAGCATAGGCAATGAATGACTAATAGGTAGGTCTTCACATCGAAAGCAATATAGAGTCGGATAATTTGTCATAAGTCAAGACCAGTATTCAGGACACCGCTTCACTCAACTTGCTTAATCGTAGCCTGCCCTAGCTGAACAATGACCCTGCTACATTTGTATAATTTTAATCCCAAGGAGGTATTGGCTAATGTTGGACCTAACGGACCATCCATAGCTATGCTGATTAGAACTCACCAGCCGGCACTATGTGCACAAAAGTGGTTGAAGCAACCCATAGGGTTGTTGTTGTGGTTGTGATGGCACAATAGGTTGGTGTGATTGTGTGCGTGTCCATACCCTGTCCAGCTCTAAATGAAAGTTGTATATAATCTACATGCTTCACGTTTGCGACTGATGAGATTAAACGAAATGTTAACATATCACAACATATGTCTTACTTCTGTACTGATGAACTGAGCGATTGAGACGAAATCCGACCTCATCCCCTGCAAAGCACATCATGGCAACATGTCACGTTGTTCACCTCGCCAGCTGGTTTCTATTATTGTTGCGTAATCGGAATCCAAAATAGCTTGTTCTCTCTGAGGCTGTGTTAACCAATGCTCGCCATCCGACACTGTTTGTGCATAAACTGTTGACTCATGCAGTTTGTCTGCCCTGGAACTGAGGTCAGCCTTTGTTTCATGCAAACCCATTCGGTGACTGTTCCTATTGCTGTTGCTATCCGCATGTCCTATCTAGTCTAATATTTTACGTTATTGGTGAACCGGATCAAAGGAACTCAGTATTTTACATATGCTATTGGCCGACGCTGCGGCTCAAGCAACCAGACGACTGATTAGCAAACTCGGTTGCACCAATTCTCAAGAGAATGAAGCCACCCACGTTAGATGGCTGTGAATGTGCCTAGCTCTTTTCCGACTAAGTAACCACATCCCTTTTTCTGGTTTGTGTTATGGTCAGCCCTCTACTCGCTATGCCAAAACATGTTAGATTCTCTGTTGGAAAGAGGTCTGGCTAATCGGCATGACTCAGGTCTATTCACTGCCTCAACAAACATTTAGGTTACCGCTTAAGGTTATTGAGATAGGGTCTGATCTTCATTCTTAAACATCTTTATATGTACTTGGTGTTTCTACTGCGAAGCTATTGTGCTTGTAAAATATTGATCCAGTGCGAGAGAACTTGGAGCACCACACTTTTCGCGGGTAATGTGTTGACACAAAGATGGTTCATGGAACCGAGCATCTGATCACCGGGCAGGACGCTCACACTGTCGGTCATGCCATTCTCATAAATGCAAGGACGTTAACATATCCAATACTAACTTTGTTTCTTCACACAGCGCCTTTTTTATTGGCTCGATGAACTCCGATTTGCTTGTTTTTACTCTGTTCCATGTAACTGTTCGTGCTACTGTCTTCTAAGGTATCAACCGCTAAAGGTTAATTCCCGTGAATCAAACTTGATGGTTTGCAAGTTTCATATTTGTTAATAAATTATTACACACACACACCAGTTTGGTGCGAATAAACCTTCAATATTTCATCTTGTTTTGTCTGAATCACGAAGCTTGCAGCTGCTCTATTGGACTGTGTGTGACAAAGACACATATCGGTTTCTCTAATCATCTTTCCTAATGGGCTCAGAACTAACCGGTAACTGCACTGAGGTTATACGAACTGATTCCAGTTAGCATAAATCACAAACAGGATACCGCACCCGTAAGCTTCAATGGTTTTTACGTGTTATTCTCATTCCTTCCTGTTATAGGCGTAACCATAACAACTTTTGAAAGCCTTTGTGTAATTTGCACGATGCCGTCTGAGATAACAACGATAATTCCATTGTATCCGTTCAGCGCAGTCTGCGTGTTTCCCTGAGCGGAACACTCGTTTCTACTGTCCACCGACCCTCAAAATACAACCAAGATACCCATATTTCTAAGATCGATTAACAATCAAAATTCCGCACACATCTGTGCACATTTAGCCACTAATCTGGGCGATCCATCTGGTACAAAAATAGCCGACAACATGAAAAGTGGCAGACATTATCGCGCCATCCGCCAAAACGATGACCATTTCATTTTAAAATAGCTGGCAGCCGATACTGCTTTTGTTCACTCCGTTACTTGCAGGATCTCGGACAAACTGTTTTCTCTGTAACAGTATAACCTTCATTTTTGAGGTTCTGTTTGAGCACCAAAGCGAGAGAGTTCGGTGTGACTCTGAAGAGTATACAGTCACTTATGAAAGGTCTCGTATCTCGAGGCTAGTGACGCGTAGCCATGGCTACGTTGCACCGAATGAGTTTGGGTTTCGTTGGTTGTACTTAGGCGTTCATCACGTTGAATGGAAAAGTAAACTGGTTGACTGAATTCGTGTGTCAAACGTGGATATCGCGACGGTAAATTACAGAAGAAGCTAGGCACTCATGATCCGCACTTCACGACTAAACATCACTCCGTTCACCACACAGACAGTTTAGGACATACTGTTTGATGTCAAGGGTTGCCATATGCAACTATCGTGAACGTTTGTCATCTCGTTCACCGGTAAACTATCTCACTGGCCCCAACCTTAAAACACTACACTTAACGTGTAAAGTTCGTGAAACCGCATTCTCTTCCTGTCAACAACTGACAATCTGTATGTCTACACTCAATACTTAGCCGAGAACCTCAGTTCACCACTCTACGTGGCCACAATATGATGGCCCATTTAAATAATCGTACAGTGTTATATGGAGTGCAAGTGTAAGTTCGCCTTACCTCTAGAGTCCAGCGTTGTTCGGGGCATCTGATTTGTCGCACGCCATTATTTGGCTTCGAGCCTTACGCTGAAAAGATCTGTCAGGTTGAAACTCGTCGAATGATGCACGTTCTTCTAGCTTTGGTTTGCACTCAACCCGTCGACCACCTTTCAAGCTGGCTACCTGGCGCAGCACATTACCGAAGTGGGAGCTAGACAGTCGAGCTGAACAGGAAACGTAAACCAAAATCAACTGATTGACCGACCAAAGTGTGTGCGGAATTCTGTAGTGACTGAGAGTTCGGAAATATCAAGTAAGTTGCAACAATCGTCAGTTGCAGACCAATAAACAATTACCAAACGTTACGTCGATGATACATTAGTATTCAGTCGGTCTAA